>NW_004624776.1:1771505-1796474 GCF_000247695.1 Heterocephalus glaber | reverse complement strand
ATTCCAATATGTTGTATTGTCATTGTCATTTAATTGAAGGAACTGTCTGATTTCTTCTTTAATTTCCTCTGTGACCCATTGATTACTCAAAAGTGTGTTGTTCAGTTTCCATGTGTTTATGTAATTCTTGCAGTTTCTTTTGCTATTGATCTCCAATTGCATCTCACTGTGGTCTGATAATATACAGGGGATAACTTCAATTCCTTTGCACTTGCCTAAATATGTTCTATGAATGAGTATGTGGTCTATTTTTGAGAATGACCCATTTGAAGCTGAAAAGAATGTGTATTCTGATTTTGTGGCATGAAACGCTCTCTAAACATCTGTTAAGTTTATTTGTTCAAGAGTTTGATTGAGTTCTAGTATTTTGTTGCTTGTTTTTTGTCTAGTTGATCTATCTATTTGTGATAATGGGGTACTGAAGTCCCCCACTACTATTGTATTAGTGCTTATATAGTTTTTCTTGTCTGTGAGTATTTGTTTTGTATAATTGGGTGCACTAGTGTTTGGTCCATAAATATTTATGATTGTTATCTCTTCCTCTTGGATTGTTCCCTTTACAAGGGTGTAGTATCCTTCTTTGCCTCTCTTAATCAGTGTGGGTTTGAAATCCACTTGGTCTGCAAAGAGGATAGCTACTCCTGCTTTTTTCGGGTTACCATCACATGGAGTATTGTTTTCCACCCTTTAACCTTCAGTCTATGAGTTTCTTTTGAATTAAGTGTGTTTCTTGTATGCAGCATATTGTTGGATCTTGCTTCTTGACCCATTCTACCAGTCTATTTCTTTTGATTGGTGAGTTGAGACCATTCATTGATGGTTATAACTGATATGTATTGAGTTATCATTGTCGTGACTTTTTCTTTTTGTTGGATTCTTCACCTTTGCTTTTAATTTTGTGCCCCATGAATTCATTCTGCTGAGCTTCCTTGGGTTGTGATCCTCATGGTCTTTTCCTAGGATTTCGTCTAAAATTTTTTGGAGAACTGGTTTGGTTTGGTATTCATGAAGTTCCTAAGGTACTCTTTGTCATGAAAGTATCTTATTTCACCATCAATTTTGAAAGGCAGTTTTGCAGGGTACATCAATCTAGGTTGGAGGCTGTTTTCCTTTAGGGTTTGAAACACATCACTCCAAGCTCTTCTTGCCTTGAGGGTTTGCATTCATAAGTCTGCTGTGATTCTGATGGGCTTTCCTTTGTATGTGATTTCTTTCTTTTCTCTAACTGCTTGTAGAATTTTGTTCTCCTGTTGGGTTTCTGGAATCTTAACAATTATGTGCCTATGTGTTGATTTTTTTTGATCAAGGCTAGTTGGAGTCCTATATGCCTCGCTTACCGGTATGTCAAGTTCTTTTCCCCTTCTTGGGAAGTTTTCTGCCATCACCTCTGTGAAGCTTTTTTTAATGTCATCTGCACTCTCTCCTGTTTCTTCATTGACTCCAGTCAGTCTTATGTTACTCTTCTTTGCATTGTCTAGCAGCTGCTGGATTGTTTTCTTGTGGTCTCTTACAATTTTAAAGCAATTTTTCTTTTCCTGGTCACTAATTGCAATCTTGTCTTCTATATCTGAAGTTCTGTCTTCACATTGGCTCATTCTGCTGCATGGACTTTCAATGGAGTTTTTAATCTCCTGGAAATCTGTTTGCATCTGTCTTATGGATTCCATTTGTTTCCTATGTTGGGATTCCATCATGTACCTCAGCTCCTTTATTTTTTTTATCTGTGTCCTGTTTAGATTTATTAATTATGTCTTGCACTATGGGCACAATCTCTGCTGCTATGTGAGAAATTATTTCTGATTTCATTTTTTCCAGATCCTCTTTCATTTCTAGTTCAGGGAGTCCAGGTGGTTGAGTATCAGAGTGTTCCATCTCTTTTCCCTTTGGGGTTGGTGTAGGTGATCTGGAAGTCTGGTTCTGAGCCTTGTTTACATGTCTTCTCATTTCGACAATGGGCCAGTGGGTGCTGCTGTCCCCGACAGGGCTCACCTCTTCTGTGCTGGGAGCTATGGCACACCTACCCGGAAGCCTCCTCTGGGCTGGGAGCTGTGGCATGCCTACCTGGGAGCCTCCTCTGGGGTGGGAGCTGTGGCATGCTGACTGGGAAGCCTCCTCCAAGCTGGGAGCCATGGCATGCCTAATTAAAAAATGTTTTAAAATACCAATTCCATGCTGAGCATGGTGGTGCACACCTATAATCCCAGCACTCAGGAGGTTGAGGCAGGATGATCACCATAAATTCAAGGCCCCCCTGAACTACATCATGAGACCCTGTCTCACCCCTCCAATACCAGTTACATATTAAGTATTTATAATATATATCTCCCAAAAGTATATAACTGTTATATGTCTTCAATAGATAGATATATACTCATCAAAAGGAACCCTACTCAAGATGACACCATGGTCCATTTACCTTACCCATTTTCTTTTTCTTTTGCTTCCTTTTTTTCACCTTCCTAACCATTAGACTATACAGATTCCTCATTTCCATCCCACACTGGCTATTGTCAACAGCTTTCCCAGTCAAGGCAGTGTGGGTCATGATGCCTTTTCAAGTTTGCTGATCTTAGGCAAATGCTATCTTAGGCAAATGCAGTTTATTCATCAAATGTTCTGATTTTCTCCTCATTCATACTGAGATTGTTTTGATCTCTGCTCTACTTTGTGTGCACACATTTGTTTCTCCCTACATTTGTTGCTGAGTGTTCCAAGTGTTATGCCTATGGAAGGGCTTGGTTATTTTATACGTTTTGAATAGTTCCATGTTATATTTTATACCTCTTCATACTTCCAATCCCTAGCCCACTTAGAAAAATGCCTGCCGCTCAGAAGGCATTCATTCAGTTTGTGAGAGTAGTTGGCCGTAAAAATGCTTATAGAATATAATTCAGCTGGACTTTGTAGCTAGGTTTGTACCAGTTGAGAATTAAGATATTTATTCTTTCCTTCATTACTTTCCCTACACCATTTTCCTATCTCCCACACCAAAAAAAAGCACCTCTGCCTATTTGGTTTTTTTGTTTTTGTTTTTGTTTTTCTGCCTATTTGTTGAGATTGTAAGGAACAATTTTAAATGAATAAGAGCATGAGCTTTAGAATTAGAAAGCTGTGGTTCAAATGCAAAACTTGCTAGCTGTTTGAACTTGGTAAGTTGAATAACCTTGCAAAGCCTTGAGTTTATAGGCTATAAAATAGGAATAATAATAGTACTAACCTAATAATAATGTTACCAAAATTAAATGAGATAGCACCTTGAGATAGAATGAGATAGAATGCCTTGGCAGGCATTGTCCTTGGTTAATAACAATAATGAGGAAGAAAAGAATAGCCATCAGCACTGTCATATATTCTAAATACAAATGTATGAACTTATCCTATCATCTAAATAGCCCTTGTAGTAGGTACAATACCTGTGCCATTTTACAGATAGGAAGTAACAGAAAGGTTCTGTAACTGCCAGTGATCACATAACTAGTCATTGTCCTTAATAGTCATTAGTGATTGTTTTATAACAATGGTGGGGTTATTGGTGCAGCTTTTTATGTCTACCTTGTTCCTGGTGACTCACTGCTGCTGTTTTCTTGCAGGTGATTATCCTGCACCGAGAGCTGTCCTCACAGGACATGACCATGAAGTTGTCTGTGTTTCTGTCTGTGCAGAACTTGGGCTCGTTATCAGTGGTGCTAAAGGTTAGAAGTTGTTTATTACATTTTAAATCTTTAGAAAATGTACCATTTTCTGAAGCTGTGATCTTTGATTTATTTCTTCCAGGAGAGTCTCCACAGAAAAAATGTAATCCTTAGGCTCTTTGCAGCTGTTTAACTTTATTAATATTTACTAGTACTAATACGTATAAAAGTTTATGTAGCATTTTGTGGTCACCAGCATTCTAATCATAACACTGATAAATTAAATTGCAGTACTCCCAAAGATGCAGCCATTAAAAAAGACATTTAAAAGACAAAGAGGAAATGTCCCTGACACAATAGGGGAGTTGGGGGATCCAGTTACTCTTCAGACTTGGCTCTGAGTCCACCTTCTTCTGCAGATCCCTTTCTTTACAAGGCTGAAGACTGTGTAGAGGCTGGTGGAAAGGAAACAGGTTTATATGGGTCTTTTCTCTTATGGAAGAGGTACTATTGGGGAGAAATCAGGAAATTTAGGTCACAATTCTGCTCAGGTAGCTTCTCTGTGGGATGACTCAAGGTAGAAAGGAGCCTAATCCTTAGGAGAAACTGAGGGAACCAAAAGGCTGGAATCTGGGAGAATGTGGCAGAGGCAAGGAGGGAGGAGACTGAGCAGGTAAGAGGGGTCAGTGGCACAAAGATTTGCATTTTTTATGCTCAGTATAATGAATAATAGTTGATTTTTTTTTCCTCCCCTGTACTGGGGATTGAATCCAGGGCCTTCACAGTGATCTATATCCCCAGCCATTTACTTACGTTTGAGACATGATTTCACTAAATTTCTAAATTGCCCAGACTGGGAGGGCTGGCATTCCAGGCTTGGCCACCATGCCCAGGTCATTGAAGATTTTAATCAAGGTGATAAGATGATCATATTTGGCTGCTACAGCTAATTCCCATTGCTTTATGGAGATTGGAATAATCTGAAGTCAAGGGACCATTTTTACACACACACATATATATATATATGTCTATATTACAAGGAAAGTAAGTGATACATAGTAAATGTAAGAAAAAAATTAATTTTTCTATAGGTAGTGGATGATTTTAGAGGCAATTGATATTTTCTTTTTTCTTTTTCTCTCATGTTCTATAGTTCTTATCTTAGTAATTGGGGAACATTTTTTATAGTTTTATAATGTCGCTTGTTTCATAAATTCATGTCTACTCAAATCAACTGATTAAAAAATAAAAATGCTTTGGGGAAGATCCCCAGCAGTGGAATAGCGAGGTCGAATGGGACTTCCAGTCCTAGTTCTTTGAGGTATCTCCATACTGATTTCCACAGTGCTTGCACCAGTCTACACTCCCACCAGCAGTGGAGCAGGGTTCCTCTTTCCCCACAGCCCTGCCAGCATTTGTTATTGGTGGATTTCATGAGAGCAGCCATTCTTTCTGGAGTGAAGTGGAATC
This sequence comes from Heterocephalus glaber, assembly GCF_000247695.1. The sequence goes on along the minus strand of NW_004624776.1, from coordinate 1,791,372 downwards.
TCAGCGTTGTTTTCATTTGCATCTCTCGAATGACCAGTGATGTTGAACATTTTTTCATGTATTTATTTGCCATTTCTACTTCTTTGTCTGAGAAATGTCTGTTCATTTCAGATGCCCATTTTTGGATTGGGTCTTTAAATTTGGGAGGTCTGATCTTTTTAAGTTCTTTATAGATTCAAGGTAGTAGACCTTGGTCTGAGGAAGAGCAGGTGAAGATTTTTTCCCACATTGTGGGTTGTCTCTTCACACTGCTGGTGGTTTCTCTTGCTGTGCAGAAGCTTTTTAATAAGAAGAGATCCCATGTGTTGATTTTGCTAGTTCACAGGCACCTGAGGTTTTGTTCATAAAATCTTTTCCTACATGGATGTCTTCAAGAGTTCTACCTAACCTCTGTTCCAACTGGTTCAGAGTTTCTATTTTAATATTTAGATCTTTAATCCATTTTGATTTTAGTTTAGTGCATGGTGAGAGATATAGGTCTAGTTTTAATCTTTGGCAAGTTGAAGCCTAATTTTTCCAGCACCATTTATTAAAGAGGCTATCTTTCCTCCAGTGAGGGTGTTTGGCTCCTTTATCGAAGATGAGAGGGCTGAGTGTGTCTGGCATTGTTTCTGCATCTTCTAATCTGTTCCACTGGTCCTCAAGTCTGTTTCTTTTCCAGTACCATGCTGTTTTTATCACAGTAGCTTTGTAGTAGAGTTGCAGGTTGGGGATTGTGATACCCCCTGCCATGTCTCTGTTACCTAGAATTCCTTTTGCTATTCTGGGTCTCTTCTTGCTCCAAATGAATTTTTGGATTGTTTTCTCGAGGTCTATGAAGTATGCTGCTGGGATCTCAATTGGAATTGCATTAAATCTATATAGCAGTTTTGGAAGTATGGCCATTTTCACTATATTAATCCTTCCTACCCAGGAGCAGGGGATATCTGTCCATTTTCTGATATCATCTTCAATCTCTCTTTTCAGAGTGCAGGAAGGGCTGGGCAAGGGTGAAAATTAAGAACCAAGAGAGACTATGTAAAGGTGCAAATTTCCAATGATGAATGTCATTATATTGTATACCTAAAATGTACCAATGATTAGAATGAATAATCGATAATGTAAAATAGGAAGAAAAGGTCCAAAATGGTAGGGGTAGTGGGAGGGGCAGGGGAAAGGAAAGAAGGGAAAGGAAAAATGCTGAGAAATGGAAAAAATGGAAATAAAGTCTTTGTAAATAGGGAAGGGTGGAGGGCGTGAAGGGAGGGCTAGGAATGGGGAAAAAATAAGAACCAAGATGCATTATGTAAAGGTACAGTTCCCAATGAGAAATGTAATTGTGTTGTATACCTACAATGTACCAATAAAAGAATTTAATACAAAAAAAATAAAAATAAAAATAAAAATGAATTTATCCTCATTTTTGGTGGAGTTTTATTGTGTTTTGAATAGAGCAAGGAGGCAGACATATAATAACATCTATATTAAGCACTTATTTTATTTTCATGAATATGGCTAGTGATTTTTTTTTAATCTTATCACACAATTTCTACAAGTACAAAAATCCCCCAGAGCAGTTGGGCAAAGTCCTTCCCCCTACTCCTTTTACACTCTTGCCTTACTGTTTATTTGTTGGAGACAAAACGTGTTTTTGTAGTGTGACTTACTTTATTAACTTCTTTTTTGTTTTGGTACTGGAGATCGAACTCGGTTCCTTGTGCTTGTGGTGGAACAGCTGGTGGAACCACTGAGCTAAGTCCCCAGCCCTTTGAATAACTTCTTAATCTTACTTTTATATTTTAAGAATAGATTACAGAAAACAAATAATTTTTTTACATAGTGCAATATTAAATTTTTGATGCTAATAGAGAAACTTAGCAACTTTTCTGATAATTCTCCTAAACTTTTTTTTTTTTTTGGTGGTGGTGGTGGTGGTAGTCTGGATTGAATTTATGGCCTCGGGCATGCTAGATAAGCACTCTACCACTGAAGAATATCCTTAGCGCAAGTAAAATTTCTAAAAGCACATTAAGAGAAACTTTCTGGGACAGTTTTATTGTCACATAATCTATGAATTATGTTGTGTTATTATGAATATTATCTAATGAAGGATAAAAATTTGTAGATGTGTATATCTCTTATTATTAAACAGCTACTCTCCATTTGGTCTGTTCAAATATAAGCTCAGTGCATGACTTTGCCCAGCATACCTCTCTCCATTTTTGTCTTTTAGCAAATCTGCTTGTCCACCAGGTAAGGTTTTGGGTTAGTAAGTGCATGTGTGTATCTGTCATCACTGACTGACCCCAGACACTGATATTTCTACTCCACAGAGGGGCCCTGCCTTGTCCACACCATCACTGGAGATTTGCTGAGAGCCCTTGAAGGACCGGAAAACTGCTTGTTCCCACGCTTGATTTCTGTATCCAGTGAAGGCCACTGTATCATTTACTACGAAAGAGGACGATTCAGCAATTTCAGCATTAATGGGAAGCTTTTGGCCCAAATGGAGATCAATGATTCAACACGGGTAAATCTGCGTGTTCAGTGCAAAAAAGGAAGGGAGCAACAGATTAAAGATTGTTTTGTATTAACTGACTCAATAGAACTTCTCTGGCATCCATACAAATGCATGATGGTTTGGAAAGTATATAAATTCGTGTAGATCGATACTTTGATCAAACTCAGAATTCCTTTAATTAAACCTAAATAAATCAGTGAATTAGTCTTTAGAGACTATAATTGTTATTTGATTGTAGGTCACAAAATGTTAAGGAGACTTTTGTAATTGTTTCAGCACTGCACCTTCAAAGCATTAAAAGTAAGTTTATGGTAGAAAAGTCCTGTCTTTAGAACCCTAAACCAAGATTACAAATATCTATTTGCCCTTCATTCACAAATAGATTATAATTGCTAGTTCATTGGTATTAAAAACTATTTTGAAATATGCTCTGCCTTTTGTTCTAAAACCCCTTAATGTTCAGAATTTAATAAACCATTGTGTTATTTAATTCTCAAGTTCTTCCTAGATCACATTGATAATATTCTCTTTGAGATTTTTATAATTTAAATTGGCATTAACAAGGTCCTTTGTCCACATAAGAACTTTGATGAATTCCACACTGGAAATTCTATGGATTGAATTTTAGAAAACTTAGACAAATGGCCAAAAGGAGATAATAATTATAATGGAATAGACTGAGTGTTTTTCAGCAGTGACCATTGATTTTGAAAGAAATGTTGGTTTTCTTCCTTTTTTCTGAAGGCCATTCTCCTGAGCAGTGATGGCCAGAATCTGGTGACGGGAGGGGACAATGGTGTGGTGGAGGTCTGGCAGGCTTGTGACTTTAAGCAGCTGTACATTTACCCCGGATGTGATGCTGGCATTCGAGCAATGGACTTATCCCATGACCAGAGGTGAGTTGTGACAAGGACAAACATAATCAATAAGAATTGTCATCAAACGCTTTTATCTGTCTTACCAAGGGTGAAATGTGCTCAAATAAGTTCCTGATACCCAGATGGAAGAAAGACTAGTACAGAAAAGGGTAAACTGAAGAAAGGAGTAAGTACCATAAAACAGGATTCCAATAAGAGGGAAATGGGAAGGAAAACATCAGAAATGGGTCTGATGACCTAAAACATAAGGTTCATTTGCACCAGCATCTCTGTTGTCAGAGCCTCTCCTATCATAGGCTTTTCCTGACTAAGACTGTATGAAGGAAACATTTTTAGCAGAAGTTGGCTTAGGAGGGGAGACCTGCTTTGAGCTAAACAAATTCTAGCAAAATGCATAGTTGTAGACTACAAAATGTAAGATACACTCATTACCTGAAACAAATTCCCCCATTTTCTTATTCACCTATTTCTTATTATGTTATTTTATTGTATTTCATGTGGTCTCCTAAAATAGTTTAATCCTTTCTTGGATATAAATATTAATTGATACGATTTTCCTTAGCTTTCAGGTTGCAGCAAGATTTTATTTTCTAAATTTCATTTTTGCATTTATTATAAAATGAAAATAGTATAAGGAATATAAAGCCTAAAGTTTCTAAACTAAAAAAAATTAACTGGAACCCTAGAATTTTAAAATGACATGTAATATCCCCTTGTTTTGTATTTAAAAGAAATAAAAGGTTTTAACCAATTTTTTAAAGTACATGAAATGTTTCTTATAAGAACACTGGTTAGGCCCGGGGATTTAGCTCAGTGGTTTCGCGGCCTGCTGCGCAAGCACAAGGACCCGAGCTCGATCCCTGGTACCAAAACAAAACAAGACAAAAAAAGAACATTGGTTATTAAATATTTTAAACATTAAGACATATTGTAAATTTAGCAAAGCATCTTTACAATATAGTAAAATGGTACTAAAGCCATCAAGATAAACAATATAATTTATTCTGGGGGAGGGATATTTGTTCTGCAGCAGGCTGTTTTTAAAGTTTAAGGTTGTCATTAGAGTATTCCACAGTAAAACAGTCCATTTTGAGGAATACATGGGAATGCTTTGCTGTGTCATTATTTGTATAAACGTGAGTATCTCTAAAGTGTTTAAAATAATTTATTTTCTTAAGTATTTACATATTCTCTCTAATATTCTTTCACATATTCATTTTGCAAATATTTGCTGCCACCGTCATAGTTGAAGTATTAGTATACAAAGTACTCAAGATGCATAACAAGATTACTCACCCCAAAATGTTCAAATGATCATACACAGGAGAAGCAGGGGGACAGTGACAGCACTAGCAACTGATCATTCTCTTTAGGGCTAAGGAAGCCAGGGAGGACTTCATAGGCTGTTCACCCGCTCAATAGGCTTGGACACAAGTAAGTCACAGGGCATATTCAAAGTCACAGTAGTGCTCGGGGTCTCTAAATGGAGCAAGGAAAGATACCAATTAAGTTGCCATTTATATTTAATCTCATTCTGAGTTTGGATTATTCTTGCGTCTTATAATGTCCCCAGTGTTTTGGGACAGTAGTACATATGTAGAAATTATAAACTCATGGATAAACCTATAAGTGTATAATCAAAAGTATTTCTCTGATTAGGAGTAGGATTAAACATTAAGCAACACTTGATCTGGACAGAAGGTCCTGAGATCTGAACTCAGACAGTGGCAGTGAGCTGGGCAAGAACCATGCCAGAGAAGAAAGCCTCAGGGCCAGATAGCTGTTAGTAAGACACAAAGAAGAAAGGCCAAGTGTGTGGGCTGACTCAAGATGCACATGAGAGACTGCATAGTGTAAATTAGCAAACACTTGCATGAGTTTGTATCACTGTTAACGCCTGCCTCTGCTTTTCCAGGACTCTGATTACTGGCATGGCTTCTGGCAGCATTGTAGCTTTTAATATAGATTTTAATCGGTGGCATTATGAGCATCAGAACAGATACTGAAGTGAAATGAAGAACCAAAAGCCAAGTTCAAGCTGAGAGCACAAGAGCTGCATGGAAAGGCAATATCTGGTGGAAACACTCCTCTACATTCACCTCTGTTTGTACATTCCATCACACCCAGCAATAGCTGTACATTGTAGTCAGCAACCATTTTACTTTGTGTATTTTTTCAAGACTGAACACTAGCTGCTATCAAGCAAGCTTATATCATGTAAATTATATGAATTAGGAGATGTTTTGGTAATTATTTCATATATCGTTGTTTCTTAAGAAAAGGTTGTAGTATGTGTCACAAGAGACTTTTGACAATTCTGAGGAACCTTGTGTCCAGTTGTTACAAAGTTGAAGCTTTGAACCTAACCTGCATCCCATTTCCAGCCTCTTTTCAAGCTGAGAAAAATAAAAATAAAAACACGTTTGATACTTTGTACATCAGATGCATCTTATTTAAAGGGATACTTTTGTAAAAGTAAAACCTTGTATAAAGAACAAAATGTTTCTTAATTTTATTGTGGAGTTACAACTTGCATGTTCTTTACTCCTGACGTCTAGACGGAACAGGTGCATTCACACTATGAAGCGAAAAGATCTGTCCAAGGACACAGCTTATAGGAAAGAGTGGAATTTGGGCTCGATCAGCAATTTTTTGACATTTTCACCAAAATATGGTTTGCACTTTTTAATCTAAATTCATCCCTTCTAAGTGAAATTTTCTCATAAATCATTTGGATAGTAAGCCATTATTTGCCATTTTTGGTACTTTATACAAAGAAAATTCAGCCCTACCCTTTATAATTTGAAGACACAGCAGAAAGGGGGCTTAGGGATGAGATCCTGGTTTTGAGTATATAAATAGGAGTCATGATCATTAGCTCCATAGTAATGACTTCCCGACACCCGGACGTCTCTTCCAGAGTCATCCCGCTGGCTTAGTTTGTATACATTAGGGCAGGAGAATGATACACTTTTTCTTCTTTGGTTTTTGAATAGCTTAGGTTTCTTTAATAAAAAGTCAGACATTATTACAATGATAAATGAAGTTATTCTTTTAGGTTCTTGTGAAATTCTCACCTAAAGCCACATTCTTAGCCTAAGGCATTTCATCTTTTATGATATAAAATGATGGCTATCAAATGATTTTCCATACATTGTACTGATCAAGTTATACACCCAGGGGTATACACTTTATTCATGTTTCTTCTTTGTATATTTGGTGACTGTGTCGTCATAGATGTACATATTGTGTCGGTAGGGCTATGAGGCATGTTACAGGAATGTAATTTTCTCAGAATTTACACTCACTTGCAGTCATTTATTTAAAAAAATAAAACAAAATAATGGGTTCTTTGTATTGGCACTTTGCACCAGAAACATATCATTATTTATTGATGTGGTTACTTATTTGTTATCCACCTTGTACTAGTAAGTTTAGCACTGAATTATTCCTTCTTCATTGTTGTTTGTATTTATGAAATTCTGAAATTATGGGGAATCAGTGTAATGATTAAGTTATTCATCACCAGGCTGTAAGCAATATCTTGAGTTTGTAGCTTAGAATTGGGAGGATACTGAACATCTGGAAAACAAGTTCATTTCATCTTGAGATCATGGTGAAATATTTTGGATATATAAATTCCTTAAGCTATTGTAACCATGTTTTATTGCAAAGATGTAAAATATGCCAGATGTGTGTGAGTTGGAAATCAAAAAAAGAAAAATAAAATATGCAAAGAATTCACTGTTTCACATTTCATTGGACATGTCGCAAACATGCATTCGTTATATTGTCATGCAAGTTTAAGAAATCAACAGTGCCTCATATAAGGACCCAGCAGCTAAAAACATGAAACAGTCCTAATGAGGTTCTGTAATTTGCTGAAACATGAGCTGCTCTGCTTGACCATCTGGCAGGGATTTGGGGCAACAGTGACCAGAGGGAAACTGCCCTCATTATTTATCCTGCATAATCCACTTTGGGGTTATTTTTCATTTTATTAAAAAGGAACTAAATGATGAAGGATATAATAACTTCATATATGAGTATCACCAAATAATGCTATTTTTCACTTGAAACTACACTTTATAGAATTCATCATCAAGCAACCGTGGCACAGGCAGGGACTAAGAGACCTGGAGGATCCAGCAGCTGCTGACCACAAGGTGGGCGGCAGGGATATAGCAGAAGGGGCTTCAGGCATGGAAATTAGTGTGGGTAGGAAGGCTGCAGCCCAGACAGGCCCAGGCAGTGACAGAATTGCAAGCAGGGCTTCCATCTGTGTTTCCAGAATAAAAAGGACAGGCCCACGAGAGCCATGCTGGCTCCTTCCATCCAGCCCTTCTTGCAACCTAGCAGTCACTCTGTCAGGCTGAACACTACATAAAGTGTCTTCAAACCACTCCTTCCTTCCCAGTACCATCACTGGGCCTGTCCCAGAACCTCCTGACCAATGCCTGGGAGTCTATTCTGACCCCTCCCATACTTGCTGTCTACCTAGCTGCCCTTTGCTATACCACCAAGCCAGTGGTACCCCTGCTCAACACCTTCCAAAGCCAATACCAATGGTTTAAGAATGGTATTCTTAGGCTCTCACTTGGAGAACTTACTTTTAAAAGAAGAATCTAGAGTCCCATCCCCCACATAATCGGATGTAGTGATCCTTGGGCACATTTTCAAGAATGCTAATTTAAGGGATAAAGTTCAAACTCATAGAAGCACAGGAGTCCTTCAGGAGGGGCACCTTGTCCTCTGTCACTCCCCAGGTGACCACACCCCAGGCCAACCCATCCATTTGCTAGCCCCTGAGAATCCCCCTGCATCCTGTCTCTGGTATTCTTCCTGCCTGAGGGCCACTTTCCCTGCTTCACCCCATTAGTCCCTTGTGGCAAATTGACCTAGACCTACTTGGTCATGTGCAATGTTTTTGGTAGGGAAGGGTAGTCCCTAGACACCATGACCTCACTATGTTATGATGAAAAGAACTTTCAGGTCCAATTCCTGCCACAGTTTAGCAGGCAGGCAAAAGACTGTTCCTAGAGTTTGGTGAAGCCTGGGGCTCTGTCTTGTTAGGTAATCTAACAAGCATTTTACATCAAAGGTACACCAAAAGCAAACACATCAATCATCTAGAAACCGGATCCCATGATCACTGTAATGCTGTCAGCAGCCATGATCGTCGTTTATTCATTTAGATAATCATGTCTTAGGTACCATCCTAAAAGCAGGCTAATGGACCTCCATAGATTCTCACACCCTTATTACGAAGGTGTGGGAAAGGGCTCTCAAATGCTTTAGCTGGTATATGTTGAATTAATATGTTCAACGCCACTAATTTCATTAATGAAAGACTATTTTATCATCCACCATGCTAACTTAGAAGCAAATAATTTCCCCCACTGAAAAGCCATCCTTGGAATTTACTATCCTAATAAAACTTCTGGTTTTTCTTGGGATTAGCAGTCTGGAGTTGACTTTGGAATGAGAACCTTCTAATTAAATGGCCCAAAGTGTAAATTTTGACTGTCTCTGGAAAATAGTATAAATTGACATGTCACATATCTATACAAGATACTTTAAATTACGTTCTAACAGTACTTCCAACCCTACAGACACTTTCCGGGGTCCCCTTCTGTGAGGCTTTCCCTGATGCTGGGTCAGCTCCACACTCAGTATATCCCTGTCACAGCAATGAGCAATGGCTTTTTGTAACACGTTTTCCTTCATCATGCCTGTGAGCTTCCTGAGCACTGGTACTGCTTAATTGTAAGACAGGGCTGGATACAGTGTGGATTCTCAATACACGTTATTTGCTGAGGATATGGATAAACAGAGGCATACCAGACCCCAGGCCACAGTGACAAAGTTGGCTGGGATGACCAGGGACCTACAAACTCCCCTCTTCCCATTTCCTGATACCGAGCATCCTCAAGGGTCCTTCCCCTGTGGTGTGTTCCATACAGCCAAACTCCAGTGACATAAAATCCTGGATGTTTTTGCTGAGGTTCAAAGAAATACTAACAGCAACTAGTTCTATTTAAAAGAAAGGTATTAGAAATTTTAATTACTGCTCTTACCCCATTTTCATCCTGTTGGAGAAAGAGGAACTTAATAGATGATTTAGGATAAGAACTTCTGATACTGTGTGTGGCCCAAGATCAGAATCCAGTAACTGGGTACTTGGCTCGAAATAACTTGTGAGTTCCCTTGTCAGTTAAAATAGGATGATAATATTAGTTCCATTAAGTTGTTTTTGTTTTTGGCTAGGCAAGCATGCAATCACTAAGCTACACCCTCAGCCTTTTAGGATTTTTAAAGTTTTGAGGCAGGCTTTTATTAAATTTCCCAGACTGATCTTAAATTTGTGATACTCCTGCCTCAGCCTCCCCAGTAAATGAGATTACAGGTGTGTGCCACCAAACCTAGCCTAGTTCCTGTTTTGAGTATCAAAATGCATAGCTGCATGCTGGCGTATGCATGTAATCCCAATTACAGTACTCATGAGACAGAGGCAGGAGGATCACAAGTTTGAGACCAGCCTGGGAAACTCAGTGAGAACTTGTCTCAAAATAAAATACAAAAGGCTGGTGAGGTAGCTCAGCATTGTCTGGGTTCAAACCCCAGAACCACATACACACAAAAGCACCTTAAACATGTCAAGCATTTAGCAGAGTGCCTGGCCCTACAGACATTCATTATCACCCTCAGTCCAGCAAATATGCTCAGTATCCCTTCCCTTTTGTATCTGCCATGCTTTCTTTGGGAAAACTTCTACTCTGTTCCTGTCATATGATCTATTGGGATTGCCATCACAGAACCCAATACCTAAGACTTCCTGGACTCAGGCCTGACCAATCATGTCACCTCCACTCCTGCAACCTCAGTGACATGGCCCAAGTTACACTTACCAGCCCTTTCCTGAAATCTGTATGCTGAAGTGAGAAAGAGAAGTCACCTTTTTCTTCTAGAGCCACTAACATGTCACTAAGAAATCAAGGACTGTTAGCAGTCCCCATGTCCCTTATGTAGAGAAGGCCCATTTGCAGTAGATGCCATAAGAAATGCCAGCTACAAGTCCTGAGGGACCTAACTGCCTTAGTCCTTACTGATCTCCCAATTCTGGATCCTTGCTTTAGTCAATGCTCAATAAGCTTTCTCTGGATGCACAGGGTTAAATGCTACCCCCAGGGAGCCCCTGGGCTCAGCCATTTCTCAGCATCATGCTGGACACCAAGGGACCAGAGAGCTGACCTCCAATGGTCACACGCAGGAGATGATCACCACTGGGTTGCATGCTTGAAGACCACACTGCCTGTTCGTTCTCAGTGGTTCATTTAATGATCTATGTGTCAATCTCCATCCATGTCACCCTGGACTCTCCCTTGCTTGTAACCTGACCCTCATTCCTGGAGCAGACACTCCATTCCCAAGAGAATACTCTCTGTACAGCACAGCTTTCTCTCCTTCAAGAGAATTCTAGGCTCTCTTAGTTCTTAGTCCCCCACCCTCTAGCCCCACACTGGGGATCAAACCCAGGGCCTTGGATGTGCTAGGCAAGCACTCTACCAGTAAGCTATACCCCCTGCTTTTTCTATTTTATAAAATTATAGAATTAAAACTTTAGGAAAGCCAATTAAGATCTTTAAATTGTAATTTTGTTCATTGACAAATGAAACAGTTGTATCTACTCATTCCTGGGTTGAGTGGCTTTCACACTGCAGTGGCAGAAGCAGGTTACTGTGACAGAACATACGGTCTGCAAAGCCTGAGAACTCACTAGGGGAGAATGATGGTGGCAGTGATCTTCAGAAAGGACTGTGTCAGGAGCAAGACAAGGGTGTCCACTCTTACATTCCTGCTCAGTATAGTACTTGAAACTTTCGCCAGATTAATCCCAGTATCACATCCTTGATCCTGGCATCACACACTCTAGATCCAGCTACCTTCGAAAAGCCCCACCTGTGACGGCATGAGGTTTTGAGGGGACATCTAGACACAATTCATAACAGGTCACAACCAACAATCCTACAACAAAAGATAAGCGTAAGACAAGAGGAAAGCATAACAAATTTATGTAATCAAAGTCCTATGTGAAATGGGAGCCTTCAGAATAAGGGCCCAAAGACTCAGGAAAAGCTGTGCATTTTAGGCATGGGTCTGATGAACCAACACCCACACAGCGACTGGACAAAATGGGTCTGAGTTGGTGTAATGGACTCAGGGTGAGACAGTGAGTGCTTCCTGCTCAATTCTTCCTGCCCTCTCAGGTGGAGCTTTGCTTCCTCTCAGGTATGGGGCAGACCTCCCTCTGGAACAAGGGTCTTATAATCTACTGTGAAGAAAAGTAGGTCAAAGAATTTATTTATGGCCAACACTTATATAGAAAGGCACAGGAAAGTCAGAGTCATATTTTTAGGCTTTATGGCTCCTTTTGGAGAATGGGTTCCAGTTTCTGTGACCTACTTCAGGGAATAGAAATTCTTTCTATGAATCATTTCAGGAGAGAGTTAAAGAGTAAAAGACAGGAAGACAGGCAGTCAGAGAGACCTCTGTTCAAAGGCCATTTCTTGACCTTCCAGTGTCCCTTAATTCAAAGCATTCAGCTTTCCAAAGTGCCATTGTCAGGGCATCATTTTCTGAAGTCCAACAAATGAATAAGTAAATGCATGGTCAGCCTGGAATCTGGAGACCTGGGTCTGAGTCTCAGTTGCCTGCTTACCAGCTTCATGGTCTTGGGCAAGTTCTTTAACTTTTCAAATCTTCTTTAGGGGTACAGCAGACAACAGTCCTTGTGACCTTCATAGTATTTGCAAATGGGCTCCAGAACTGTCGGATATCACAACCAACAACCAAGTATTCACACTCTAGTTCAAACGCTTGTATAACCTGGCTAACTCTCATGGGAGAGTCTGGAGCTATTTTCTGAATGGAATCTGTTCTCCATGGAGAGCCTGAGCCGGCAGCTTGCCACCACCACAAGCAGATTTAAACTTGGATTTTAGATCTGTCTAGCACCAACTGAGAAAGATTTTGTTTGGTTTCGTTCTGTGTTTTGGTAAGGTCCCTTCAAAGTCAGTACAGAACAAAAACTGGAAGCCATTTACCACTATTGGGAAAGGCAGCTTCTAAGTTTCTCTGATTTTTTTTCCTGATAAGTAAAATATTTTCCTTGTTCAGTTCTAGAGCCAAAAAACCAGATAGGGAAAGCTGTGGCTTTAGACTTGAACACCTTGGTACTCTCTTCCCTTCACAGGGCAAGAGATCCCCACAGGGATGGTTCAAAGACCAAGAGGTTTTGCTATTACAGACCAGTGGCCTTAGGAGAGCAGCTAAGCCAGTGCCACTCAGGCTGAAAATGGCCTCAGGAAGAGCCAAACTCTTCCTTTCCAGGGAAGGCTGGGGGTGATGGGCCATCGGCTAAGGATAGAGTCCTTCAGCCCCATGTTACTAAGGGACCACAGAGGCCTAACGGCCTGCTCATCTCCTCTATCATCCTAGGAATGTGATGTCCATAAATTGCTACTACTCCTGTCTTAGACTAGCCACATAAGTGGAAGGTGGAGGCTTTGCCACCCTGTGTCCCTGCCCTCCTACCAAGTACCATGGCTAGATGGGAAAAGGCTGGAGAAAGGCTTCAAGCTTTTGATGGGGGTTTGGGTGGAGTGAAGAGTTTGGAATGAGAAGTAGACATAGTTCTCCAAAGAAATAGGCCAAGTGGTAGGCAGACACGCACACACACACACACACACACACACACACACACACAGCACAGCACATTGAAACTGGGACTGGTGGTGCTGGGGAAAGGAGGCCCACTGATGGACTGGCTAACATGATTAGGGAGGCTGAGAAGTCTCACAATCCACTAACTACAAGCTGGAGGCAGGGAAAGACCATGGTGTGGTTTAGTCAGTCTAAAGGACAGAGAACAAACCCAGTCCCAGGTGGAGATGACAGATGACATGACCCAGCTCAAGAAGGCAAGGTCTTGTTCTATTTAAGCTGACCTAGACAGAATGAGGCTCATCCACCCAGGGGAGGCCATTGGCTTTGCTGAGAGCTGGTATCACTTGAAAACACCCTGACACACACGCCCAGAAGTCACATTTAATCTGGGCACCCATGGCCAGCCAGGTTGACACAGAGCTGACCATGGCAGAGGCTATGGGCAGCACTGCTGAAGTAAGCAGCAGATGCCCCCTCCCCAACTGGCCGGAGAGTGGGCAGCCCGGTGTCCCTCATGTAGTTGGTCCAAGGGCAACTAATCTTGAAGGCCCAAGATGAAGAGTCCTTTGGTCTAAAGTGAATTCAGGTAACTAAGGGCCAGAGAGTGAGTCATTCGTGCTAAAAATTTCCTCACAAATGAAATTATGAAACCCATAGATCTTTCATTACTCATGTCTTCTCTTGATTAAATAAAGTCCGTACCTGAGATGTTTTTGAAATGTTTAATATTTCTGAAATGCCAAAATCAACTTCGAATTTTAACCTGACCTCTGCCATCAGGGTTCAAATCCTGACGTGCAGTGCCTCTGCTGAGGATGAAGCCATATTGAACAGAGCCCAGCTATCTGTTCCTCTTGGCCTAGATGGGCAAACAAAGCTGAACATCAAATGTGAGTCTAGCCAAGATAGTGGGATGCTGCTGGCTTAGCCTCACCCACAGAGACAGAGATTACATCAAATCTCATCTTGGAGGGAACTGCTGGGCCCTCTGTCCAATCTTGAGAGACAGGAAGGTACTGGTAGACCTAGCGAAAAGTAGCAAGAACCCTAAATCCACAGGAAGCTTAGAGGACTTGGTCTTTGGAAAAGACACGTGTCTTCCAGCAGCTGGGCTTCTTAGAAACAAAGTTGGCTCCAATTAAATGAAGCAAAAAGATGATTTATCTGAGGAGTATCTGGAAAAGTCTCCTCCATTTTAGGCTTTAGGGTAGACCAGAGGCCCTGAATGCCCTTCCCAAATGGAACAATTAGGATGCTGAATCAAACACAAAACAGCCATTTGAATTCATTGCTGAGCTGGCACAAAGGAGAAAATTCCCCAGAGGCAAACTTGCTCTGAGAGCTGGAGGCTGGTCCTCTGCAAAGTGCTGTCCAGGAGACTGAAGGCTCACTGCCCACAGCTGGCCCACTGTCCAGAGGCCTGGGACATCTGAGTCAGCATGAGCTCTCATCTGGCGGGTGGTTGCTGGAGTTTGCATATGTGTGTTGGTTTATTGTTTTGGTTTGGTTTGGTTTGCTTTTGGGTGAGAAAATAGGAGACTCTATTGGCTCCCTTAGTGGAGATGGACTAGGCAAAATATGAGGTCCGAGGGTGAGAATGAAGACAATCACAAAACATACGTCCATACAACAGGGATTTGCAAACAGAATTAGATGAATCAAGAAGAAAAGCAACTCTGCCAACCAAAAGATGATGGTTGCTTCTATGACTGATCATCAAATTAGTTTTCAGTTTTCTGGCAGGGCAAGCCAAAAGCAAGAGCAGAAAAATATGTTCATAACTACACTGAGTTATTATTAATAACCCTACTGAGTGCCTATCAGGTGCCTGGCAATTTATGGGACTTAAATATATTATCCTCACAAGAGCCACATATGGTGGACGTTATCATTCCAATTATTGATGTAAGAGAACTGAAACCCAGAGGGGTTAATACCTTCTCCAAAAACACATACAAAAAAATTTCCTCACACTAAATTTTGAAATTAATTTGTCATTATGTATGGGACACTGAGAAATCAAATGAATAGTGTTTATATGGTTCCTACAAACACAGTTTTTACGTGATGCTTTTCAGAGTAGCGTTTGATAAAACCCAAGGATTTATAATGTGAAAAATGCTCAATGAGAGTAACCTTGGAGGTGCTGAATTAGGAGGACCCAGTAGTTTAATATGCTGTCTCTAGGTTGGCACATCGCAAATTACTTGAGAGCAGACACCCTCCCCCAAAAAGCGAAAGATGGGGCCTGACACACATATTAGTGCCAGCAAACCTGGATATTGTGGAAATCATAAATATGAAAAATGGGGACCATGACTTCTCAGGGACATTGAAGAGCTAGGCTGGTGTCCTCACCGGCAGGGAGGCTGCCCCAGTCATTACTTCTGCCTTTGCCATTTGCCAAATGCTGTATGAGGCCCTGGGTTCAGAGCAGTAAGAACACCCTCAGCGGGGGACGTGCGGGGCAGGAGGCTAACAAACCATTCATCCTTTCAATACCAAGTATAACTGCTGTGAGGAGAGATGCCACACAAAGGAAAAGAACAGGATAGGTCTCTACTTTCATGAGACTCTTTCCCAGCAAACAATTCCTAGCCAGAAAACAATCAGCCTTGAAAACTAGAGATCAAAAGTGCCAGCCTCAGTCAGACCATCCTTCCTTTACCTCAGCACTGAGCAAGAGAACAGTGCTGGCAGGTAAGGCAAGCCTGTCCAAGACTGTCCCTTCCCCAGGAAGCTCAAGCCCCACTCCTTTCTCCCAGAAAGGAGCTCCTTCCCTCCCCTTACTGCTCCCTCCTACTTCCTTCTTAGCTAAAGCCAGTTCCTGAGATCCTGGTAGCCTCTTGACCTGCAAAATTCATTTTAGCCTGAATTTTCTCTTTCAATCATACTACTTGGAGAAATGCAACAGAAGGGACCTAGGAACTCTCTGGGCTTAGATATCCCTTAGCAAGAACAGAGACTGTGGATGAGCTTGAAATAGTTATTTGGTGATGGGGCAATTTTTTTTGTTATAGTTTATCTGAAAATGGAATAGTATTAATCCAGCTACCCTTCTTTCTCTCTTCTGGCCCCCTCTCCTGCTCCTCTCCAATCATCATACCCACCTTCTGCTGCTTTACTGTCCCCTAACTCTGCCCTCCTTCTAGTTTCCAGCCCAGTATAGTTGGAAAATCACCAATGGTCTCAGGAGACATGAAAAACACAAGCAGAAGAAAGTGTGAGAATTCAAGGGAATCCTGTGGGAAATGTTTTAAACTGAGAAGGGATGTGATCATAGCACTTTCTAAGACTGTGTTTAACTTGAAAATAAAGACAATATGTCTTGATATACAATTACATTGTCTTTATTTTATGTAATTGTGTATCAAGCTATAAATGACTGTAATCTCAGAGAGGAATTCTGAAAAGTCAGTAATACTCCAACAAAAGTACCAGCACACTAGTTCTTAAATATTGCACAGGTAGACTGGAATCCTGGGAGCCAATAGAAGTTGCTATTTCTGTTACAGCACAGTTGTCAGAAGATACTATCTTGGTTTGTTGAAAAGAAAGTTTTATGTTATTACCTGTTTGTTTCTTCTTTGAAAGAAACTTCTTGGTCTACTCTTGTACTGTGAGTAATTACTTTGAAAATAATGATACATAGTATATTAACTATTATCATTCTTATTATTTTGTTATGAAATTTAATTTTTTCATAAAAGAGCGTGCGGGGATGGGTGTGACCTAAAACCAGGGCTGGGGTTGGGGCAGGCTCCTGTGGGAGGTGATCTGAAGTCGAGCCCAGAAGGAAGGGCAGCTAAGAAGAAAAGGAAGATGTGAAGGGGAGAGGAGGTGATCTCATACCCTTGGGGTACTGCTACTCCTTCTCTGTGGATTGCCTAGGGAGTGCAACAAACACACCCAGCACATCCCTCAGGGAGGAGTTCTGGACCCCCTTCGGAAGGGCTGTACCACACAGCCTAGAACAGCTAATTCCAGTCCAAAAGTAGATATCATGAGTACCCTCCTTTGGCCCTCTACACTTTGGCAGCATCCCATGGTATTTCGGATTAAGGTCAGTAGGTCTCTGCTGTGTTCCCTGGACATGAATGTGTGGGATCGGACTCATAAATGAATGTTATAAATTTTGCTGCCTATGTTGATTGGAGTAGGAGTTGTTTCCTCTTAAGCTTCATGGAAATGTTGCAACCAAGATAAAAAAAAAAGTATGTCTTTATGGTTGTAGAAGTCTTTCTTCTCATCTCTAGCATGGACTTTATAGACTTCCTAGCTGGAATTTCCTTCCTGGGACTTTCATAGAAAACACAGAGATGCCTAAGGGACCTGGCCCTTTTGCTGGACAAGTTCAAAAGATTTTGCTCTTCCTGTACAAACAAAAACTAAAAGTATCTCATTATAACTTCCAAACCAATCCCTCATTCCAAACTTGGAAGCAGAACAAACTGGTATTAGGAAACAGGAATAATCCTACTAGTACCTGGAGCCCCAATTATTCCTAGGAAGCATCTGTTACTTATGGGAGAGACTTTGGTAACAAAAATCCACAATTCATCTTTCTATTTGATTTGACAAAGGGGCTATAATGAGTTCATCTCAAAGTGACACCAGACAACTTAGCTATACATTAAAAATGAGGGAAGCTTTAAAAATCCTTGTTGCTGTGCTTGCTTTGGCAGCACATATACTAAAAATCCTTGTTGCTCAGAGCTTCAAACACTATTCATAAAATCAAAAGCTCATAGGTGTCTACATTGACTTGTAAATAGAATGCAGATTTCACAAGATTATTGATATTTGGTCTATGGTTAGAGCAAGAAAAAATTCAGTTATTGTGTTCTCTTTGCAGATTTCTACATAAGATGAAAGGAAGTGTGGAAGTGGACAATGTTTGGGACAGAAATCCAGTTGTTCCTCATGTAAAACACTGTAACAAGAAATCCAGGCCTAAAGTTCTAAGGAGAAAACTGGCACAGGTTTAAAGTTGAAACCTATTGAAGTAAATGAATAGGCATGTGAGATATTGGTATAAGGATATTGAGATGACCCTTTGAAAAAATTTAGGTAGACTACACTTTACGTTTATAAAGAAATCCACCAGGTCCAAGGAGTACATAGAAGTAAAACTTTTGGCAAGAATCTGAGCAAACAATTTAGATTCTATTTTGGCGATATGAATCTAAGCTATTTTAAAGACCACTCCACTACAAAATACCTAAAAATTTCAGAGATGACAGGAGTGTAAGGGAGGTCAGCAGAGGCCAAAAACAAAGCTGAGTTATGAATCCAAAGCCTGCAATTACCATATAAGTGTTTGCTAATCCCAGCTTCTAGGCCTCTGAGGAAAACAAAACATAAAGCACGGACCAATCAAAGGGAAGAGTTAGAACAGAGCCACCCCACCCCCAAAAGCAAGAACTCCTGAAGGCTAGTCTTAAAATAAAAGGGTAGGGGCCAGGGATTTACCTCAGTGGTTTCACCACCTGCTGCGCAAGTGCAAGGACCGGAGTTCGATCCCTGGTACCAAAAAAAAGAGTAAACTGGCGAGGGAGGGGGGCGGGGTGTGTGTGAAAAAAGCAAAGTAATTTGTTCCTTTTTGGCTTTGTGTGGAGAAGGGGAGGAAGTCTCTACTGAAAACTCAAGTCAAAGCCCAGTCCATGATTTGTGTACTGTTGAAAGACTCAAGCCAAAGCTTCAATTTAAACTCATCTTAGTCTGGTACTTCCCTGGGCACCTGAAAAAAATAAATGCAGATCTGTACCTGAAGAGATGAACTTTTAGTCTTCAGCGATTTCTCACTGTTAATTTTGCATGGAAAATGAGCATGTTCTCTGTATCCTCCAGGGAGGGCATGCCAACAGGAACAAGAATCAGTATGAACAGTCACCAGCTAAACTGCAATACTAAACATGACAGATATTTAAACTACATCTCTAATGGAACTATCACTATAAAAATGTGTCAAAATATCTTAATATGTATTTTTATATTTTTCAAGTTCTTTTTTTGGATTTTTCTTTTTAAATTTTTGTTTTGTACACAGTGAAGTGGTGGATGTACATAACACATTTTAGTTCTTTTACCTCCCCCCCATACACACATCTCTTGGTCCCCTTTCCATTTACAAAAAATCTATCTCCCTATTTCCTTTTACTTACTTTTTATTTTGACCTTTAAATAATTATTTATACTTTGGATTCTCATGGAAGGGAGGGAATTAAGATGTATTATGTACATGAACCAATCCCAGAGAGGAATTCACAGAGTGATGGCAGAAAACTTCACAGGCAGGGGAAAAGAGCTTGACATACAGATAAGTGAGGCATATAGGACTCCAACTAGCCTTGATCAAAAAAAATGTTCACATATGCATATAATTGTTAAGATTCCAGAAACCAGAGAAGCTCAGCTGGTCCCAGCACCCAGAAGGAAGCTCCGCGCCTCCATCCCAGGCTCCTAGGGCAGAGAAGCTGAGCCAGTCCCAGAACCCAGAAGGGGGCTCCCCTGCTGCCATCTCCAGCTCCTAGGGAAGAGAAGGTGAGCTGTGTGGTCACCAGAAGCACCCCTTCCCGTGGAAATGAAAAGACACATAAACAAGTCTCAAAAACAGACTTCTGGATCACCTAAGGCAACCCCAAAGGGAAATGCAATGGAACATTTTGATACTCAACCACCTGGACTCTCTGAACTGGCAACAAAAGAAGATCTGGGAAAAATGAAATCAGAAATAATTACTCAGATAACAGCAAAGATTACG
>NW_004624776.1:1745113-1762574 GCF_000247695.1 Heterocephalus glaber | reverse complement strand
AGGGAAGGGTGGAGGGGGTGAAGGGAGGGCTAGGAATGGGGAAAAAATAAGAACCAAGATGCATTATGTAAAGGTACAGTTCCCAATGAGAAATGTAATTGTGTTGTATACCTACAACGTACCAAGAAAAGAATTTAACAATAAATAATAAATAAATAAATAAATAAGGAATTACACAGGAAAAAAATAGAAGGAAACTGAATGAAATTCTGGAGAATAAGCCCAGGGGCAAGAAGAATCAGGTTTCTCAACAAAGAGAAAGACAGTGGTCAGAGGTAGGTGTCCCCTTTATATTCCAGAGAATGAAGGCCTTGTAGGAGGAGTAGGCAACTGGCAGCTTGAGGTGCCCAGTGTCCAAGGAAGAACCAGACCTACAAACAAGGGAATTAACCAACTTAGGTCAGAAATGTCCTTCAAGAAAGCTCCCACCTTGACCTACAGAGTAGGAAGAAGTAGCAGATTTGTGGAAATTCAGTGGAAAGACTGTAGTGGGTTTGGTGGGGAGGGCATGTACCACCCCTGCGTGAGCATAGTGCAGAGAGGCTGAGAGCGCAGCACGACCCTGTGACTTGGACAAAGAGTAGGGATTGAGGCCCTTTCCAAGCTATTACCCTTTCTCTCTTTCTCTGGTAAGCATTGATAAAGACATCTTTACCTGGAATGTGAGAAAGCTCAGTTTCTCAGGCTTAAATGCTCTGTGATATGACAGTAATAATTGCAAATGATTTATTGGGAGGATAATTCAGTGGATCTAAGCATGAAATGTTAATGTCCCTCTTGAATCCTCATTTCTCATCTTGGGTCAGGTTTCTTCTTTTTTACCTAATTCCTCATTGTTGGTTACTAAAACAGATTCATTTTGGTATTTAAAACTCATTCCTAAACCAAACATGGTGGCACATACCTGTAATCCCAGCACTCAGGAGGCTGAGGCTGGGGGATCCCTGTGAGTTCAAGGCCAGACGGAACTACATAACAAGACCTCATCTCCAAAAACAATAACAACAAAAAAAATCCAAACTTATTCCTTACCGTGAAAATGCCCCAGTCTTCAACTAGGGCTGTCACTCAAAGAGGAGGAGGGTCATGCTCAGGCTGAGTCCCTGTCTCCCCCTGTTAGGTCAGCTCCCCTACTGCAGGTAGAAAGGATGCAGTCTCCTTTCCTGGCTGCCAAGACAAGGATGTGCCCTGACCTTTTGCCTCAGACCAGTTCTGTCTGCGGACCTGGCCATCTCACCAAGGTGGTTGCCTCCACCGAGATAGTGTGGGACCTTCTTCCTGGAGAGCTGGTCAGTTTTATCTGAACCCTTGAGAACAAGTCAGCCCCTTCAGCAAGACCTGTCCTGAACCCACTCTCCAGACAGGGTGTCCCAAGGACCCTGTAGTACCCCTGGCTCTTGTGTCTTCAATGACCTTTGTGTTCCTTAATGGTGACAGAACCAACTGGGCTTCTGTTCCACAAACTACAAGGACCGTGAAGTTTCTCTTCATGAAACAGGTGGCTCCCTAAGAAGTGGGGCCACCAGATCAAATATAGGAAAATTTGAATTTCAGCTAAATTTGAATTTCAGAAAAACAAGGAATAATCTTTAGTATAAGTCTGTATCAGAGGTATACTTACACTAAAGCATTCCTTATTTATCTGAAATTCAAACTCAGCTGGACATCTTATTTTTTATTTGCTAAGTCTGGCAATGTACTAAGAATTAAACCCGGGAAGGAGGGCTTATTGAGAGAATGCTCTCAGGATCCGCACCAGTGAGGTTGTGAGGACATCAGCACTGAATGGCAAAGGAAGGTGACTTGGAATGGAGTCACAACAAAGGCCCCAGCCTATCAGACAAGGAGCCTTAGAGCTGAGATGGTCCTTCAGAGTCATCCAACATTGAGGGAAGGGGGCTGAGGGTTTGCCTTAGTCACTTGGTGCAGGCTGACTCCAGAAAGAGCCCTGACATTGGGCAAAGCAGTGCCCACAAGCAAGGGCACAGCTGAGAGGTCCACCCCATAGTGTGTCCAGCACATTCAAGCCCTGACTCCACTGAGTGGAAACCACATACCTCTGGCACTCAACACACAAAGGCTTCACAGAAGATGGAATAGGAACCACTGGAGAATTTGAGAATTTGAATGGTTACAAGGACAAAGGGCAAGAAGCCAGAGTAAAGAGAAACTGGACTCCAGCAGTTGGACCAGAGTTGTGATGGAAACAGTGATTTTTTTTTCAGCAAGATGCTGTTATCAGTCACTTGATAGGTGCAATTTCAACAAGTGGAGCAGGGTATGTGGCTCAGTGGCAAAGTAGAGTGTGTACCTGGCATGTGCAAGCCCTGGACTCAATCTCCAAGGCTGAAGGAAACACAACTGAAGAAGTGCTTAGGGTTTGTAGGAGTGGATGAGCCACCTTCATGACCTCGGCACATTAGCAGAGGGCTTGATCCTGTGCCTCTGAAAGAGCTGCATGCTCAGAAGCAGAGCTAACCCAGTGTGCCACGGCAAGCTCATTGCTCCTCTCCGCAAGTTTCACCTGCCTGGGGGACAGGTTTGTGTCTCCACCCTGTCCCAGGCTGGCCCATCCACTCCTTCCTTCCTTCTTCTGGGCCTTCCCCAACCATTGCTCAGTCCCAGGTGCAGCATGCGTCTCCTGTCTTCTGACACACTGGACACGCCTTGACATCACTTTGGCAGGCAGCAGTTGAGGTCTCTGAAGTGGGGCCTCCCCTCTGGTGTTCTGGAACACCCCCTTCACTTCCTATGCCCCTGCTGGCTCCAGCAAATCACTCACACCCACAGCCGCTCCCAGACCTTGTCATCGCCTCCACCGAGCTGTTCCCTGCAGATCTCCCACACCAACTTCCCACTGGCTGGCCACAACCCGTTCCTCCAGCTCACTTCCTCCAGAACTCTCGGCAGCCCTGCTGTGCTGATCCCTGCTCAGACCACGGCTCAGCACCTGAGCTACTCTCTGACCTCCACTCCCCTCCTTACCCCTGGAAGCCACAGAGCAAGACGCCATCCCATTCCACTGCCTCCTACTCCCCACCTTCCAGCGCAGCCTTGCCTCCTGTTTACAGAAACCTTCTCAGCTTCCTGCCACCTGCTCCCCTCAGGCTCACAGCTGTCTCCTGATCCTCCCTCTTCCCTGTGGTCTCACGGCAAGCTAGGCCCTTCCTGTCAGATTCCAGCTTCCCTCTGGGCTCTGAATCCTTTCTCCTCCCATATCTTTTAGCCTCCTACTCTTAATAATTTCTTCTCTCACCCAATTGATTCTTCTCTACTGGCCATGTCTTTTCTGATGTGTAAACCTACTCGAGATCATGAGGGCTTTCAAAGATTGTAATAGCTGACTCCATACTTCTAAGGAAGTACGCACTGGAAGTGGCTTCCTTCATTATGTTCACTAGATCTGATTAATGAGCCTGGCGATCTCTCCCTCTCTCACCCCTCCCTTGGTCTGTGTAATCTGAGGATTGAACTCAGGCCTTTGGGCTAAAGTATATCCCCAGGCATTTTTAAATTTTTTATTTTGAGACAGAGTCTTACTAAATTGCTAAGTTGCCCACGCTAGGCTTGAACTTGCAATGGTCCCGCCTCAGCCTCCCAGCATGGTGGGATTACAAGTGTGCACCAC
This sequence comes from Heterocephalus glaber, assembly GCF_000247695.1. Next base: position 1,758,946 of record NW_004624776.1, on the reverse strand, counting down.
CATGCCTAACTGAAGGTCTCATTTTTAACATTTTTATGGGCATATGTTTGTAGTACACAATGGTTACATGCATCATAGGGAGTTGGTATATGTACATGACACATGCTGATTCTTTTTTTTTTTTCATTCTATTGCTCTTCCTTTCCTCCCCCTCTCAAGATCTAATCTTTAACAATGACCCATAGGGGATTTTCACAATGGCCTCCAGAAAAGATTTATAAATATTTTTTTTTGTCTCTGGAGAGCTGAGGAAAACTGAGTCTGGATTGAGGTGATATTGATGAAGACAATTTTGACCAAACTAAAGGGAAATCATGGTTTATTGAGAAGTGTGGGGGAGGAAGAAAGAAGGAGCAGATGTGTGTCTCCTTCTACGTAAATCCCTTCGAGTTGCAGAAACTGTAGATACTTTACTTGGGGCTCCGGTATACTACCTAAAAGAAAAAATGTGTTAAAATAAGCTGGGGATTTAGCTCAGTGGTTCCAAAGCCTGCCTTGCGAGTTCAAGGCCCTGAGTTTGATCCCCGGTACAATAATAATAATAATAAGTTTACACACATCTTGCCATTTTTTTTAATCCAAGAATTATTTTCACCAGCATAATTACAGTACAACTATACACATCAGTTTGTAACATATAAAACTGCTGGCAGTTTCATATGCTTCAACCCACTATAAAACCTTATTGGGCATAGAGGAAAAGTCTAAATTCGAGGCTCTTCCTATTGTAAATTAGGGTGGCCCTAATGGCACAGCCTCTAATTCCTTCCCATTGTAGTAGAAAAGCATAGTTTGTACACTTACTCTTGGTCCCAATTTACTTTCTACTCTTACTTTCTCCTTCCTCTGCTTAATAAAACATTAAAAAAAAGAAACCTACAATGGTCAGAGATGCCAGCTTTCACGTATAAAATTTCCCAGCCCCAGACCTCCTGGAAATAGCATGCCCAGGGCTTCTCTAGTGCATAGTGGGGTAGACCATCAGTCCGCCTCCCGCAGGTGGGGGCACGGAAGAGCACGGCCGTCTGGGATCCTCTCCGCTGAGCTGCTTAGTAGACTTAGGAACCTTAGGCACATAATTCAATTTCTCTAAGCCTGAGTTTCTACCTCCAGAATTGGGATGTAATATTATCCATCTCAGATGATGAAAATTAGAGATGGTGCCTATAAAATACATAACCCAGTACTGAAGCCCCTTATGTCCACTGGTACCATGCAAGTCGTAAACATGTCAATTTGGACTTCTTTAATCTTCGGGTCTTCTCTTGAACAGGATTTTTGTGACAGATGAGGAAATGAGGATCTGAGACTGCCAATAATTTCCCCAAGGTCACACAGGTGGTAAATGTGAAGCTGGGATGGTAAGTGCGCCATCTGACTCCAAAGCTCCTCTGTGTATTCCTCGGTCATCCAGAGCAACCACAAGGTGTTGTGGGTCCCTAGTGCGTGCTCCAGGGCTTTCTACCTAGACACCATCCTGTGCTGACAGAGTAATGAGGGATGATGTAGATGAAGTCTCCGTGGCAATTTTATTATTCCCACTGCACAAATGAGTAACTGAGCACAGCCCAAGGTCACAGAGCTATAAGAGGGAGATCAAGGACTCGAATTCAGTCCATCTGACGCCGTAGCACGTGGGCCTTAACCCCACTACTGTAGACAGCATTTCAATAGTAAAGTACTATCTCCAACCTGAGTGTTCCCTGGTAGAAGAATAAACAAATGTGGTACATACATACACAGGAATGTTATTCAGCCTTAAAGAGGAAGGAAATTCTGGCATATGTTACAACATGGATGAACCTTGAGGACATGTTAAGTGACGTAAATCAGCCAGAAAAGGACAAATACTGTATGGTTCCTCTTGTATCAGATCCACAGAGTCAGATTCATAGAGAAAGTAGAATAGTGGTTGGCAGATGCTTAGAGGAAGGAAAAACGAGGAGTTAGTGTTTAATAGACACAGTTTCAGTTTTACATGATAGAAAGTGTTTTGGGGATGGCTATTGGTAATGCTTGCACAAAACAATGTGAACATATTTAATGCCACTGAACATGACCTTACAGTTGCTTGAGATGATTGCCATTGTTTCAATGTTTGTGCTTTTATAGTTTGGATCTGGAGTGTCCTGCAAAGTCACATGCATTAAGTACCAGCTGTGGCACTATTGAGAGATGGTAGAAATATTAAGAGGTGGGGGTCTAGTGGAGGGAAGTGATGTCACTGGGGGGCGTGTACTGGGTCTCTTGCTCCTTCCTCTCTCTCTCCTTTTGCTTCCTCAACACCATGAGGGAGAAGCTTTGTTATACTACGTTCTCCCTGGTGTAGTAGTGGAGTCAATGATGTAAGTTTCAGTCCAGTTCCAAAGGCCTGAGAAGACTGATGTCTCTACTTCAGGAATACCAGAGAGAGAGCAGACTCTTCCTCATTCAGCCTTTAGTTCTGTTCAGTCCTTCTCTAGATTGAACAATACCCACTCCCCCTGGGAGGGCCACCTGCAGTCCTCAGTCCTCAGATCTGAGTGTTCATCTCATTGACAAGCACCTCACAGAATAAAGTTTGTTACTGAACACCTCAAATAATGTTAGTTGAATATCTGGGTACCCTGTGGTCCAGTCAAGTTACCACTTAAAATGAGTCATTGCAGGGCTGAAGAACAGGAGTCCACAAGGGAGATGAAGAATTAACAGCCAGAAAAGGCAGAGAAGAATAGGAGAAAGTGGCGTTAGGAAGCTTAGAGAGGACGGAGGTACAAGAAGGGAGAAGTCAGGGTACCATTAGGTGCCACAGAGAAGACAAGAGATGAATTAAAAAGCTCCTTTTGCAAGTGGAGGTAACTGATAAGCTTTGCTGAGGGCAGGGTAATAGCAGGTGTGGGCAAGGAAGCTGATTTGCAGATGTCTAATGCAGAGCAGGCAATAGATTCAGAGAAGAGATTGGCTAAGGTGGAAAATAGAAACAAATGAACAGTCTTGAGATAAGGATGAAGGGCCCCAGAGGGTAGGAACAGAGACTAAACCAAAGTCTGTGATGGGAGATGGGGCTCAGTAGTGAGTGCTTGCCTAGCATGCATGAGGCTTTGGGTTTGATCCTCAGTACAGGAAAAGAAAGTAACAAAATAAAAGCCTGTGAGAAAACAGCCCAGCCACAGGTCTCCGAGCCAGCGAAGCCATCCATCGTCAAATTGTGACCCTAAATCATTTGACTAGCTGCCAGTCACAGCATAACCACGGCCTAAAATGACCACACAAATTGTGAGGATTTTCAGGTCCTTGCATGGTTCTTCCACATAAGCAACAATATTAGGACATTTGTAAGGTCAGCCCTCAAAGACGGTACCAAACAGCTCCCTTTACTCTGGGCAATGGAATTAGGGAGTCGGGGAAAAGCTATTCCAAGAACAAAATCTCACAGTATGCCCCTACCTGGGCAAAACACCTTTTTCTCTCCTGAACTTTTTCTTCTCTCTTGGCAAGGGCATGGCAGATGTTTGAAAAATAATAGCCTATGCAACCTCTCTCGCCAATCAGATGAAAGCACAACAACTCAATCGTGTCTTCCTGGATTTAGTTTTCATTCTGCCTTTTGAAAAGTGAAACCACTCTGTCACTTGTTAAGAGTCCTCTTTCTTCTTCCCTAGGCTTGTTTATCTCTTCTGTTCTTTAAGAGCACTTTCCTGGATTGTGATGGTTTGTATTGTTCTTTCACATTCTCTGGCTTCTTGTGTCCTGGTGCCCTGCGATCTTCAGCCCTACTTGCCCTGCTGTACTGTCTTGTCCCTCACTGCGATTAGAACTGCTTCCCAAACGGGTGGGGGGAGGGTGCAATATGCAGTGTTCCTGCCTCCCTTTCGCATGGTAGGGCTGATAGGAGCCACAGTCCCATGCCAGTCCCCAGCTTGTACCCAACACAGACAGGGCAACAAGTTTCATCAGCCCTGAGGCTGCAGAATCCCAGAAACACATTTGAGTCTGGCTTTATGAAAGAAAATGATACTTGTGCAGGCAGGTGGTACTATTTTGGAGAACGTTTTTATGTGCAATTTAGAGTGCACATTCTACACACAGCTCAGACAGAAATAATCAGTTTAATGTGTGTCTGCACTGTCATGTGATCAAGCTTTAGGTGAGAGCAGATTTACACACCAAATCAAAAGGAAATAGTGGGAGCTGTCTTCTGCTACATTCCATGACAATAAATGGCCACTTGGTGGAGGAGTGCCAAGCTGACTCTCCTCTCCTTTTATTCCTTCCCAGAAAGTACTTGAGCTCCAAAGAAGATGAGTTTCCAAGGCGCTTAAGTGGATGTCCTGAATATAGATTTTTATTAACAGGGGACATATGCAAACAAAGGCCACATAAACAGAAAGACGCCAGGCAGCAAGGGTGAAGTATGTGCCAGTGAGGCAGTTTCCTTAAAATGAAGTGTAAGGAGGTTTATAGGAATTCTTGAGTGGGTGTTTTGGTTCAGGAAGACATCCTGGATCTCTGACGTCTGTGCAAGAGTGGTCAAAACAAAAAGTTTAATTTCTACGGCACAGCACTCACTATTTGTCCTTGTGGGCTGTTGTTAAAGAAAAGGGGGAGGGGTTATTCACTTAGGGGATACGATAGGAGAGGAACAATGGTGAAATAACATAGTAAGAGGTCACAGCATACTTTTTAGGAAGTTCAAGCTTCAAATGAAAGTACTGGATTAAGGATTATTTTTACAATAAAAACTCCATTGAGAATGTCTGAGTGTGGAAGTGGCCAGGAGGTGGAACTCCTAAATCAGGGTGCAGTGCAGATCTACATGCAGGGTAATATTCCAAGTATGTATGTGTCACCTCTTGGCTCCTGAACTAATGAATCAGTGCAGACTTTGCAAAAGCAGCTGTGTTGAGTCTGCTGAAACACCACCATCAAAGTTGGACAGAAGCAACTTTCAGATTAAAGGGCAACACTTTCTCTATGAAATGGAATAATTGTGATGTGGTTTTATGTTTTTGAAGAAAAACAGTGTTCTTCCTGCTGTGATGAATTTATTCTGGAGGTTTGAAAGGAAACATGTCCCCCAAGAGGAGGAGGACCCTGAGTCGGGCGGGTGAAGGCCATAATTTCAACACATGTGTTCTCATTTATCAAGGGGCGGTGCTTGGGTGTGAAGGGGGAAAATACCAAGGGTGAAAAGATTCAAGAAGATCAAATTATTTTTCCATTTGTCTCAGAAGGAAAGGAAAAAAAGGAAATAAAAGAGAGAAGGAAAAATCATTTCATTATATGGCAGTCTCATACAACCTGGGGTAGGAAGTGAGAAGCGACTTTATTTTTCAGAGATGTTCACCCTAGGGTGTCCTGAGTCTCCCCAGGTGTAGGCTGTGGCTGTGGGATTTGAAAACAGCAGGAGCCTGAGAACAGAAGTTGCATGGATGTCTACAGTTGTCATCTCTCCACTGCCCTCCGTGGTGAAGATCCCTCCTCGACCGACCTGCAGGAATCTGTTCAAGGGGAAAGAGGAAAAAGAAAACTGTTAAATTGGACATTTGCTTACATGCAGGCATTTCTGCATGCATTTCCCACCCCACCCCCCAAAATAAGTCTGGAAAGTAAGTATGGTTGTCCCTATTCTAGACAGAAACAAAATGTCTCAAATTTTCTTTTTGTCTTGTTTGAAGTGGCATAGCCAGCGATGGAGTCTGCCATCAGTGCCAAGCTCTTCTTAGTTACCATACCCTGCCTCCTCACAGCATGTGAGCTGGAGGCTTGAAGGTCCTTTAGCTTCACGAGATAATACACGTAAAGGTTCCAGTGATCTCCCTCCATGACTGTAACACTATTAAACGAGGGCTGTTCATAAGTTGGGTGAATATACTCAAAATACAGGAATGAGAGTAACACTTTGGGGTTCATTTCAGGGACAGGAACTGTGCCTTCTGGTCACTGTGGCCTAGGTAAGAATGGGGCCAGTCCTGGGGGTTCCCTAATTCACATTCTATCAGTGGTGACTCTCCCAGCCAGATGCCCCCTGGTCAACCTAGCTGTACTGTAACACTGAATATGGACTGACATTCACTTACCTCACCAGCTTCAGAACACACCTGTGGTATGAAAAGCCACGGGCCTTGGGTCTGGTCATGAGTTACAGTCGGCCTTCTCTCTCTGGTACCCTTATAGGGCAACACCTCTATATAAAGAAGTCTTAGTCCCTCTAAGAGCCTTTGTCTCAGGTTCCTCCACAGAGCCAGGGACACTCCTGAAGGGTGGCAGTGTGACTCCCACTTTGGAGACAGGGACAATACCATCTGCCTCTGAGGGTGGTGGAGTAATTAAGAGAAACAACATAAGCAACTACTTGAATAGTCAGCTGCCTTGCAATTGCTAGCTGTCATTATTCAGATAAAAATGGGCTGCAGAGATACATAGAGCAAAGAGCCTGCCTAGAGTCACTTGGTAGAAGGTTTATGCTTCCATCCTTAGGTCTGTCCTGGTCAGCAGCTTTCAAGATGGTTCCAGTGATCTCTTGCTTCCTGGAAATCACACCCTACATAATACACACACGAACACACACACACACGGATGCATGCATACACGCACATACACAAACACATTGTATCCATATCTATGGCAGAAGTGACAGTAAACCCTATTATGCACTATTAGGCTCAAAGAGTCTGTGGTTTCCATCTTGGGCTGTCTGCCTAGTACTTGTAGTCATTGATTCTGGAGGAAAGTAGTGGCCAAGTCTTGAGGACCCACCTGTGAGGAGCCAAGGTCTCTGTCACAGCTGTCGAGCACCTAAAGCCTTCCAGCAACCATTACAGTGAGCTTGGAAGCAGATCTTTCATAGGTTAGCCAGGCTCAGTCAATGGCTTGCCTGAAACCCAGCTGATTTCTCCAATTTCCCATCTCACAGAAACTGTAAGAATAACCCACAAATTTCGGAGTAATTTGTTTTACATCTATCTTTACATTCCATTCTTCAGTATTTTTTTCCCCCAGTACCAAGGACTGAGCTTAGGACTAAGCTTATGGAGGATTGAGTTTATGAGGCAGGTGCAGTGCCACTGAGCTAAATCCCCAGCTTCAGTGTTATTTTTTACTTATTCATTCAACAAATATTTACTGAGTACCTAATATAGGGCAGGCTTTCACTTAGGGAATCCAAAGAAGACAGAATCCATAGAGAGCTTGCACATACCAGCTTGGCAGGGGCAAAACACAGAGATGGAAGCCTTTTGAGGAAATGAAGTCAAGAGGAGTAGAGGAAGACTCTAGTGCTGGAGAGAATGCCAAATGGCGGTGGTGAGGGGAGAGGAGACTCAGGACTGTTAAATGCATGGGGTGAGGTGGAGAAGATGATTATGAAGACAAAGAGCACCTGTTTTTGTCAGCAAATTATCAAGTCCCACACCTTCTTAGTACCACAGATGCCACCCAGAGCCTCTAAGGAAATCACTCTTATCAGGTTTCCAGGAGATAAACACCCAGACAAGGGACTGCAATCGTTTCTGGGAGCCGGCATAACAAAATGCCACAAGCTGGTGGCTTAAGCAACAGGAATGTGGTGTTTCACTGTTCCGGGGTCAGAATCTGAGATCAAGGTATGGGCAGAGCTGGCTCCTTCTGAGGCTTCAAGGGGGTCTGCACTGCCCCAGGCTCTCTCCTGGGCTCTGCTGGCTCACTGGTGTTCTAGTCCCTGGTGCTTCTTGGCTTCTGTGTCATGCCACAGCCTCTCTCTCCATCCTCACAGGGTCCCCTCCCTGTACATCTGCATCCATCGCCGAATCTGCCCTCACCATAGTAGATGGTGGCCTACTCTAATGAGGTCGTCTTACCTTGATTAGCACCCTAATCCTTTGTTTCTAGATCAGGTCACCTGCCTAGTACCAGGGGTTAGTATTCCACCATATCTTTTTCTAGAAATCACCACTGAACCATAAGAGGCATCATGAGGGGTAAACTTTGGGAATCACCTGGAAGCCCTTGAATACTGTGGTTGCAGTTGCTGGATGATGTTTTTACAACTTTCCCTGGGCAGTTAACAGGAGATGCTATCCTATTTCTGTGTTGGTTTTCTTTAGTCATGTATTAGTTTGCTTTGGCCGTATAACAAAATACCACAAACCGAGTGGCTTAACAAATAATATTTTCTCACAGTCCAGAAAGCTTGGAGGGCCAACATCAAGGTTTCTGCAGGATTGGTTTCTGCTGAAGCCTCTCCGCTTGGCTTGCACACAGCCATCTTCTTGCCCTGTCCTCACCTGGTCTCTGTGCCTGCTCTGCTCTGGCCCTGCTCTCTATTCTTCTTTTAAGGATGCCAATCCTGGGTAGGGCCCCACCCCAGTGACCTTGTTTCGATTCAATCATTTCTTTAAAGTCCTAATCTCCAAACACAGTTACATTCTGAAGTATTGGGGCTCAGGACCTCAACAATACAGAGTTTGCGATACTAGGGATTGAACCCAGGACCACACTGAGCTACATCCCCAGCCTTTCTTTCATTTTTTGAGAGAGGGTCTCATTAAGTCATTAAGTTGCCCAGCTTGGCTTAAACTTTTGATCCTCCTGCCTCAACCTCCCAGAGTGCTTAGAGTACAGGTGTGTGCCACCATGCCCTGATTTTGAGGGGACACAAACAGCTACAGAAGAATCACTGTTCCTACTTGTCGAGTACCAGGCTAGTAGCTTCAATTTGATCTTTAAGGTGAGCAGATGAAAGCTGTCCCTGGGGAAGGCTATGGACAGACTCCCAGATGGAATTGTCTTAATTCCCAGCCATCCCAGGTAGTGCTCCAGGCCTTTCAGGTCCTGTTCCAGCCTGGCCTACAGTGTGCGGAATCAGAGGGGGCTGCTGTCTGTCCCATCAGGGTGGTATGACTGCTTGGCCCCTTAGGGCTCAGCAAAGAGGACTTCTGTTTTGACTCTTCATTTTCTCAGATTTTCCCTTTAAACATAGCCTGTCTTATATCCCTCTTTCTTATTTTTGTTTCTAACCCCCCTGTTCCTCGTCAGTGTAATTTTAAAGTGAAAACACATGGCTGCAAACCCAGGTCTCTCCATTTACTCAGCTGCATCTACTTATTCAATTTAAACTGGAAGACTAGTTTACAAACTTTCAAAAATACGTCCTGGGCCAATGAGGAGAACTGTATAAACATGAGTCTGATTTCATTTTTACTTATTTCATTTCTTTCCTCTTTCTTGCAAATGACCTTTCTAGCATAAAAGCCAGGATATAAGAGTATGCATGTACACACACACACACACACACACACACACACACACACGCACGCATGCACGTTTTCTTCCTGGAAGTTTCTTAATTTCTAATTCTGTGACAAAATAAACAATACTGGAACAGAAATGGAGAGTTTCAAGGAGATTTTTTCCAGCAAGCTGTCAATTAACATTAGTGACATTGCTCAACAGAATCTGTTTAAAGGGCTAAGGACAGAATGTTTGGTAGTTAGAAAAATGACTAAGTGAATTCTGGTTTCTCTCCATGAAAGACACATTTACATGAGTGTTTCTGTTAATCCTAATCCTTTTTTACTTTTGGAAGAAAAAGGCAATTTCAGCAACTAGGACAGAGGACATATTTCTAGCAGGCTAGCTGTTCATAATTCGGTATGAGGAAACCCAAAATAAGAAAATTAGGGCTAAAAAACTGGAAATAAATTCAAGTTCCTTTGTCTTAAAATAACCAAAGGGCCAGGGATTTAGCTCAGTGCTGCTGCCGCCTGCCGAGCAAGGTTCTGGGTTCGATATCCAGTACCAAAAAAAAAAATTATAAAAAAATACTCTGGTTTCTCTTCAGATCATATAAATCTTTTACCTTTTAAAATAACCAATATTGCAGCTATTTGAGTTCCTTTTTTGACCCCTTCTAACTACACTATTTTGAGTTCCCACTTCTGGAACATACAGAATAATCAAGAAATCATACTGAGCTATGTAGGGTCCAGGATTACATGTGTTCACATAGCATCTTATGCGATTCTCATGAAAATCTTGAGGAACTTGCCTGAGATCACTAGCTGGTGAGTGCTAGAAAATTCCAACCGTGCCTGTAAAGACAGAGGCAGTGTTGTTTGTCTCAGTCTGGAGGTTTTTACAAGGGTGAGATCTGTCCTGCTCTCTCACCTGTCACTTGTCTTAGAGAAATATTAATTGTATCCTTGGAGAACTCCTGTGTGGAAACCTTAAATCCTCCTTTTGGATGTGTTTGGAGATAAGGCCCTCAAAGGGGGATAATTAAGGACTTAATGCAGCCCTAGAATGGGGCCCAAATTAGTTTGGATTGTAGCTTTGTAAGTAGAAGATAAGAGACTGAGGATTCTTTCTTTCCTTCTGCTTTCTCTGTACTCCCTTTCAGCCCTGTGATCACATACATTGAAGACACAATAGTGTTCCTTCCACAAGCCAAGGACAGAGTCCTCACCAGCAACACAGCCTGACAGCAGCCTCTAGAATGAGAAAATACATTTATGTTCTTTAAGCCATCCAGACTGTGGTGTTTGACCAGGGGATGCTGCCCTAGTTTGATCCCATCCGGGGAACCAGATTCTAGTTGTTAATAGAATAGCCTCATACATTTTACTCTGCACAGAGGCCTTAATGCCTTAGTGAAGTTGTTTTGTGATGGTACTAGGGCTGGAACCCAGGGCCTCTCACATGGTAGGCAAATGCTATCTGAACTACACCTCCAGCCACTTCGAGAAGTCCTTGAACTTAGAATATTATGGACAGCACAGAAGATTAAACAACTGGACCCATACTTAGAAACAAAAAACATAATGTAAACATGTAAAATACACATATTACTAAACTGAACTATTAAATTTAACTTTCATTTCCCATATGTTTAAAAAACCCTTTCCAAGATGCACCTTGTGGTTTTGCTCTGATGAGCCCTAAGTTCTCCCGACATTCCCCCTGTTGTAAGAGACCTCCTTCTCTTGCCTCATTTTGCATATTGTGATGGCAGATTTCTACATCAGGAATTTCACAGAAGGATTCGGCCCATGGCTGTGTAATTGCTAGAATTCATTTTCAAAATGTCATTTTATCAGCATGATTTCTAAAGCAATTTCCTCCTTGCTATCATTTTTCATAAACATTTGAAATTGGTTATTTATTATTTCCTTCCCAGTCAGGGTGATGTGTCTGGTCTTCTGTTTTATCCCCTACTCCTAAGACACTGCCCTCAACTCACTAGCAGAAGGGTGAATACTAATTGGAATCCACCAGGAAACAATTCCGTGGGAGCCAAAGCCTTCCCTGAGTGCTACCATTTCATATCCTCTGGCTCAAGCATCCAGGGGTGATATTTTAAAAAAACCATTTAGTGCTGTTCTTCTGAGGGCTACCACCTAATAAAGTTCAGGAAGAGAACTGTTCGTTATTGATGCTGTGTGCTTTCCAATTGCTATGGAAAATATAAGCCACATCTGGGGACAGTCAGACATAGAGCACTATCCTTCTCTTGTCCTTCAGGGACTTCATGTACATTGGGCTCCATCCTTGGGGGCTTGGTCTGGTAACAACCAGAAACAAAACCCAGCATGAGCAGGTTAGGTGGGAGTATGTCAAGTGTAGCACCCAAGAGATTTCTCATGAATGTTCCCCACCTGGATTATTTTTTCTAAGGAAAACTGATATGTTATAAATAGCAAAAAAGGAGAAAAAAGCCTGGACCTTGAGGTTTGTTTTGATTAATAAACAAGGTGGAACTGTTGCTCCACGGATTGCAGCATGGTTTTTAGCAATTGTGAAAGTGGATTCCCCACTGACAATCATGAAGTTTCCTTATTCCAGGAAAACTGGGATCAGGGCAGTTTTTCTCATCTGATCAACCACCTTAAAATGAATGAAGTCCCAGGAAAAGAAATTGTGTATTTAAACTGTTTACAGTCTTTCTTGTTTAGGGGAATAAGACAAAAAGAAGCTTTAATCCATCCTTGTTATTCCCCTGTGTAAGGAAGCGATTCCATAGCCCAGGACAGGGAAAGGGATTAAGTGTTCTCCTGCTTCCAGACAGGGAGTGGTTTTGCTGGTAGCACAGGAAACAGTATCCAGTTCTAGACACCTATGGTCATCAGGGCACTAGGTCTCTATAATATCTCTGGGATGTCTGCAGAAGGCCTGTGTGTTGAAGACATAGTCCTCAGACCATGGTGCTACTGGGAGGTGGTGGAGCCTTTAGAAGTTGGAGCCGAAGTAAATCAGGGAATATCGTTGAAGAGGACTAGGGACCCTGGTCTCTTTCTTGCTTTCACATCTGGCTATGAAGTGAACAGGGTTCCTCGAGACACATTCCTGACATGATATACTGTGCTGCCACAGTGCCAGAGCAACAGGGCTAAGGGGTCTTGAATGGAAACCTCCAAAAATTTGAGTCAAACTTTCTTCTTTATAATTCATCTCAGGTATTTTGTTGCAGTAACAGGAAGCTGGCTGACACAGTCTCCCTTATCAGCCCCCCAGAAGGTAAAGCAAGAACCCTAGAATGCCTTATCAGCAATCATCACCCTTCCACTTATGGGATGCCATTGTCTAGAACTTCATTTCTACTTGTTTGTTCGCTTCCACTTTAGACATTATTGTTGTTGTTTGTTCAGTTGATGCTTAGATTGACACATGTATCTGAGTTCTTGCACAGAATATCTTCCTACATCTCATGTGTTTCTGTCTGTGATCCTTTTCCTACTGCTTGAAGTATGTGAAAGCCCTTTGTGAAGAAAAGCTGCTTCATTATGCTGCTTTTGTTTACCTACAAATGTCTTTATTCCATTCTCATTTTTTTTACAGCTGATTACACACGGTTTATTCATAAAATGTTAAAACTTGGAAGCAACTGATATATTTTTCAACAGATGAGTGAATAATCCAGAATACTGACATTGGAATTTTGGAATATTGAAATACAAACAAGATATCAAGCCATGTGAAGACATGGAGGATATTTAAATACATACTACAGGTGAAAGACACCAATCTGAAAAGGCTCCATACTGTAAAAAAAGTCCATACTGTAAAAAGATCCCAACTACATTACACTCTGGAAAAGACGAAAAGGCACAGGCTTGGGAGGGAGGGACTAACAGGTAAAGCACAGAAAAACTTTGGAAAGTGAAACTATTCTGCATGATAGGATAGTCAAGAGTACATACCATTGTACATTATTCCTACCCCACAGAGTGTACAACACCAAGAGTAATTCCTAATGTAAGCTAAGCACTTGGACTAAAAGACCATGATGTGACCGCATAGGTTAATCCCTTACAATCCATGTTCCTTCCTGGTGAGGGTGCTGGTAGGGAAGCTTAGGAAGTATGTGGAAGTATATGGGCACTCTGTATTTTTCATTCACTTTTGAACCTAAAACTGATCTTTTTCCCATTAAGTTTATTGATACATTTTAGATATAAAATAGTTACATTAATCATTGGGATCTTGTACCTTTACATGATGTATCTTGATTCTTATTTTTTTCCCCTTCCCCTGCCCTCCATTCACGCCCTCCACCCTTCCCTATTTGCAAAGACTTTGTTTCTATTTTTTTCCTTTTCTCATATTTTTTCTTTTCCTTTCTTTCCTTTCCCCTACCCTCCTGCTTCCCCTACTCCTTTAGACCTTTTCTTTTCTTCCTATTATACAATATCAATTATACATTTTTTAAATTACCATATCAAAATTTAGAGGACATTACCACAGATTTTACAGAATTTAAAGGGATATAGAAAGCATATTACAAAAATCTGGTTGAAATAAATTTGACAACTTCTAAGAAGTACCTTGGAAGACAAATTAATGAAACTGACTCTGGAGGAAATATAAAATTTGAATAGC
>NW_004624776.1:1589842-1724073 GCF_000247695.1 Heterocephalus glaber | reverse complement strand
CAATTTCTCCTGTTATCTGAGAAATTATTTCTGATTTCATTTTTTCCAGATCCCCTTTTGTTGCCAGTTCAGTGGGTCCAGGTTGTTGAGTATCAGAGTGTTTCATCTCATTTCCCTTTGGGGTTCCTGTTGGTGATCTGAAAGTCTGGTTTTGAGATTTATTTATGTGTTTTCTCATTTTGACTGGGGCGGGGGAGAATGTTAGAGCCTACGCGGATTACCTCCTCTGAGCTAGGAGAGGTGAGACAGGGGCCATGAGCAGCGGTAGGGATGGTGACCCAAAAGCCCTTTCCTGTTGGCTGGGAGCAGCGGGAGGGATGGTGGCTGGGAAGCCCCTTCCTCTGGACAAAGAGCAGTGGGATGATGGCTCATAAGCCCCTACCTCTGTGCCGGGAGTGGTGGGTGGGATGGTGGCCCGGAAGCCCCTTTGTCTGGGCCAGGAGCAGCGGTACAGAAGGTGGCCCAATAGCTCTTTCCTCTGGGCTGGGAGCAGCAGGACTCAGTACTGTGGTCTAGTGGTCTGGTGTCCTCTGCGTCTTTGTAGTGTGGAACCAGGTGGCTGCCTGTCTGCAATGGGGTGATTTGGCGTCTTCTGCGTGACTCGGGACCTCACTGAAGCTTATTTCTTAAGGGCGTTGGGAAACAGGTGCCATCTGGTCTTGGCCCATGACTCTCCATGTTCCCACTGAGCAGCCTGTCTCCCAACACTCCAGAAACTAGTGGGTTTGCATCCCATTCTGCAGTTGCCCCCTTCTGAGGCCACTGAACACTCTGGATTCTGTCTTTGGCTCTTCTTCTGAGACAACCAGCCTGCTCAGGCTCCTGACGTCATGCCTTGACTTGGAATATCCACCTTGCTCTCCAGTGAGCAGCCTGTGACCTCTGGATAGGCCTCAGGTACTACTGAGCAAGTGATACGGCTCAGCTTCCCTCTCCAGAGTCTCTAGTGGTATGCATGGATTACTTTTGTCTCCAGAGTATGATCTTGCTCTTGACACTCTGCATCCTTATTCAGTCCAGGGAGAGAGAACAAACCATCTTTCTTAGCAAGTGAATCTCATTAATTCCAGGGTTTGAGACCCAAAGAGATCCTGTTTGAGGTCTGTGTTATAATTTTCATTGCTGTGACAAATAACGGAGACAAATAAGAAGAGGAAAGATTTATTTTGGCTCACAGTTTCAGAGGTTTTAGTCCATGGTAAGCTGGCTTCATTGCTTGTAGGCTTGTGGCAAAGCACAACATCATGGCAGGGAGCACATGGTAAAGCAACACTGGTTACCTCATGGTGGCAGGGAAGCAAAGAAAGCCAGAGAAGAAAGGTCAGGGTCAAAATATACCCTTTAAGGACATGTACCCAGTGACCTACTTCCTCCAAGCAGATCCCACTTCCTGAAAGTCCCACCACTTCCCAATAGCCCATTAAGCTATGAATTAATTCATCAACAGATTCATCCATTGATAAGATTAGAACATTCATGATCCACTCACTTTCTGAGGTTTCATCTCTGAACACTGCTGCATTATAATGAGATTAACCTTTAACACCTGAGCTCTTGGAGAACATTTCAGATTCAAGTTATAACAGGGACCCTTAAGGAAAGGCTGATTTTTGTATCTTTATTCTTTCCCTGGTCTTTTAAAGGCACTGTTTCATGGTTCTAGGATTATTTTCCTTTCAAGTTTTGACCTTGGGGTGTTAGGTTTTCTTTCATAATCACTGATAAAATTTCCACGAAGTTTCAGCTTATTCAATTGTGAGCTGAGTAGTTTTCTCTACCTTACAGAATCTTATACATGTCAAATGGCTAATATTTAGCCACCATAGTAGAGGCTCTTTTGTACATAAAAATAAACAGACAAAACCAATTTTTATGACTATGTTTACATAAGACAAATATAGTCCAGGCTGAGTTCATTATTATACTCATTGTTTTCTACTGATTTTAATAGAAAAATAAAGGCATTTTTGAGAGCCCCTAAAAGTCTCCTGGGCCCTAGGCTCTCTGCCCACTGTGCCTGGTGGATAAACTGTCTCTGTGTCCAGACTCCTAGAGGCTACCTATGTCTTTGTGTCTTTGCAGCCTGGCCCAGAACCCAGATATCCTCAATATCTGAATTGGGGCTCAGAGCTGGTCTTTATTTTTTCTGTGCACACCCTCTATTAGACATTTTCTAAGGCCAAGGATCAGGGCTTATGTATCTTTGAACTTTACCCTCTCTCACACATCTTCTTTAGATGTTCAATGAAAATTTGTGGAATCTAAAATAAAATTTCACAGCCACATCATAAAAAATGAAAGTTTGAGAAGTCAGTTAATAACATATAGAATATTTTCTGCTGAACCATATTTTACCCATCTCTTCACTGCCTCAGGTCTGGGCAAACATGTAAACCCAAGTAAAAACTTTCTTTAGTACATATTGAAGCCACTGAGAGCCCATGCAGAACTCAGTGGATAAAAAGGCTGTTCTGAAAGTGAACTTGAAACTTCATTTATGTGGGGATTAAAACTAAGAACATCTTTAAGAATAACATTTTTGAGATTTTTATGGAGTAAGTGATTTTTAAGATCTCTTTTCTGCTGATCCTCCTGGTTCCCTTTTCTCTCCTCTTCTTTGCCTCCTGGTGAGATGGCTTAGCTGTAAATAGTAGAAAGCAGAAAAGGATTTCCCGCTCTGGCATCTAGCAGGGAAAAGGTTTCTCAGGACTGAAAGGGGGACCACAGGGTAATGCCCAACAGGGCCTGGATAGGTTTCCTGGACAGAGCCAGAGGGAGTCAAGGTGCTGGGAAGGGTGTGCAGGTGGCACAAAGAGGGAATCAAGGTGCTGGGAAGGGTGTGCAGGTGGCACAGAACTCCCATGAAGCAGCAGTCTGTACAAGGGGCAGAGTTTCACACTTGAGGGGCTCTGTGACCTTCTTGGACAGATGTTTCAAGGATGCCATCCCCTCTAGCCTCTCTGCCTCAATACTAGTCAAGTTTAGCCCCACCCCAGGAAAAACAGAGAGCAGAAACCTTGAACAAATAGAAAATGTATTTCTGACAATCAGGTGGAATATGTTTCTGATAATCAGGGGGAGAAAATTAGTTTAAAAATCAAGTTGCAGAAAAAAATTAAATTCCTATTTCTTATACTATTGAGTTTGTGAATGAGACTTAATTTGGCTACAATAGTGAGAACCCATGTTAAAGATGTCAGCACCAGCCACTATAATCCCCTAGGACTGACAGCAATGGCCTGGTACCTGGAGAGGATGATGTTTTTCCTTTGAAAACAGAAGAGTTATTTTGATGACAATGGCTGGGGCTACTTCCTCAAAGAGAGTGAGAACTTGCAAAAACTCTTATAATAAATGACATGTACATAGTTATCATTTCAGAGTGTGGATCAGTTCTTTCAAACTAACCTTGTTGGCACCTCAGTAAAGACCTGACTTAAATAAGTACTCTGAGGATGCTTGGTCTGTAACAGCCACAACTAGAAAGATTCTGGGAAGTTTGGTGCCCAAGCTGGGTGTAATCAGGTGAGAAGCCTCCTCACGTGAGGAAGACTGCTGCCCTAGCCTGGCTTATTTCTGATTCATTTTGTTTTTTTGGCATATTGTTAATGTTGAATGACTGAATGAAGTTGCTCTGGGACAATAAAGTCTGAGCTTGTCTAGAATCTCTGGTTGCTCCAGGGAAGCAAAATTGCTCAGTGATAACCAGGACCTCAAGCATCCAAACTATTCTTCAAGGTCTGGCCCAGGTCTATTTAGATGCCACAGAAGACTGGCCAGATGACTTATCCTCCAGGGCTAAGTCAAAGGTTGCCTCATTTTGAAAGCCTTTCTGATACATCCCAAGGTATGTGAGCTCTTGTCCAAACTCTCTGCTTTATAATGATGTGCTTGCTTGACCCTTTCCTCTTTAGTCTGTAAATTACTAGAGCACAAAAAATGTATTCCCAGCACAGTAGGTGGTACATGAAAGGTGCCAAATAAATGCACAAAAATATTTAAATTTTATTTTAATAAAATAAATAAAAAATAATAAAAAAAATAAAAATATTTTAATAAAAAATATTAAATTAAATTACCATTTAAGGTAATGCTCTAAAATCACACTGGATGAACTTGGCCAATCAAGTCAGGCAGTACACGTTTGACATCACTCAGTGGCAGTAAGTTGGCACTTTCTGACCTGGAGATTTAGTTTTCTTTTTTAAAAAAAGCTTCTATTTTTGAAGTAATTGAATTTCCAGTAGGAAACATCTATGTCAGGCAATGCTTGCGGATGATGGAGTCCATGGTTTTACCATGTACTAAGGTACAAACAGTCAGGAAAAGAAGAGAAGGAAATTGAGATTATCCTCAAGATCTACCTGAAGCCAATAGAGCTTTGGAATTTAGCAAGCAAAATACAGCCAAGCAGACAATGATGCAGGCTGCATCTTCTGCCTCTTCAAGGTCACTGGGGATTGGAAGAGGGAGCTCGCTGGTGGTGTTCATGGGTCTATTCCCTAGAGAATAGGATGATGCATGGGTGACCTCTGGTGGTGCCATCAAACTGAAGGGCTCTGAAAGGATGGGCTCTGGTGGGGAGCGGTTTGTCCACCCAGAGGAGCAACATCACCTGTTAGATAAAGAAAAGAATCAATTGAGGCAAGGGAGCCAGAGTGCTTTAATTAAGTGTCTGACATTGTGGGATGTCTTCTTAGTTAGTCTATGCCCAGTTAGTCTATGCTGATTGATTTTGTGATTACATCTTGAAGTCTGGCAGCCAGAAGTCTTGATAAAATCTTTACATCTACATTAATCAGAGAAACCAGGTAAGCACCTCTGAGTACTTGCCAGATGTGTCTAGCAGATGAAGGCTTCCATGGAGGAGAGCATGTTCTCAGGGTTGATATGAATTGTAAATCTCAACAACCTAAAAGGACTGAGCAGAGAGAATGGGGTACAAATGTGTGTGGGGCTGGATGGATTTGCCTGGAGAACTTGCTGAAAAGTCAGCAACACCAGGTGCTGTGGAAGGGCCATAGACCTCCATCCTTAAAGCATCAGTAACAGGAAGACCCCTTCTGCTAGAGCAGAGAGCTAGGGTCTGCACCTAGGCCAGGCAGGTTGGAGCTGAAAAGTTGTCAGGACTCTCCCAAAGAGACAGGAGTTCATTCACAGATTAGAGTTTGTTATGGTTGTATGTAGATGTCCCCACAAAGGCTCATGTGGTCATAAGTGGGGCTTTTCAGAGGTGGCTGGATCTAGAGTGTGTGGTGCTGGGATCGAGGGCACATGATTACTAAATTAGTCTACTGATTGGTTTGGAATAGTTCTTGGTAGAATTAAGGGTGGTCTACCCTGAGTATGAGGTGCTACCTAGCCTGGATAAGATATAAAGGACAGAAAGAGGGCTAGTGTCATTGCTTGTCACTTGTGGCTTACTGCTTTGCTGCCTTCTGCCTGCCATGAACTATTTCTCCTCTGCCATTCCACCCTGCTTTGAAGCTAGCCAACTCTGAACTGAAACCTCTACAAACTGTGAGCTAAATAAACCTTTCCTTCTTTAACTTTGGGGGTCAGATATTTTGTCTCAGCAATGAGAAAAGTAAGACAGGGCTTATACTATGTAGAAAACCAAAGTTTTTTTTATTCCCATGCACAAATTTATCCCACGGAGCAATAACCCTTTTAAAACTTTATGTACCAAGTACTTATGGGTTAAGTAATGCAATGTAGTTAACCAAGGGAATTTTAGAAAGCAATGCATTGAGGGTTGAATGATTCATAGGTGGACAACATATGTAGGCAGGTGATGTTTCATATCACAAAACACATGGATTTAAAATAATAGTGATTTTGTTTGGGAGTATAAAACTGTTTTAGTACAAAATTACATTTTATCTACCTTTGGTTCTTTCATTTGTGCCTCTATATATTACCAAAACAGTTGTTTAAATATTGTGGCTAAAAGCTTCTTTTTGCAAGAACATACAATTGTTAACCAAATTGAAGTTTCAAAAGTCTAAGCTAAACATGTTCTGTGTATTATAATAATCACACACCCATTCAACAGATGACTAAACTGAGGCTTTTAGGATCTTGGATGTGCTTCATAACTGAAAGGGGGAAAGAACAAAGGGAACCTGACCTCCCTCCATCCTTTCACCATGTGTGTGCTTCCTTGGTGCCCCCTGAATTCATGGTTACAGCAGTCATGCTTTCTCCTGGCTTCTTGGGGGAAAAGACGGGCTTTGAGAAGTGATTCCCGAGAAAAGCAATAACCTTCAATGAAAAACCAGTCATAAAACATAAAAGAAGGACTCCCTTCCTCTCTCCAACTGTAATGTGTCTTCCACTGGATCATGCTTTCTAAAGGCTTCAAACACCAAAAGAGGTGAATTTAAAACATTTGCTGCATTAAGGCAAAATTGAGCTTAGCCAGGATCTTTACGGGCTTATAAATATTTATACTTAATAATATCTGGGCCTGAGCTTTAGTTTTGAAGCTAAACAAATCTAGTTTTGTTTTTTAAAATGAGAAGTGAGGCTGGGGAGGATATCTTTAGTTCAGTGTTTTAGCTTTTATATTCATTTCTCTTAACATATCTCACCAGAGCCCGGCCAGAATTGGTTTGATTTACTCATTTTATTACGAATCAAGTGGCACAAAGTAAAGCAGTATGAGGAAGAAAAGGGTAAATGCAAGGTGGGAGCTCTCCTAGGACCAGTTCACACAGCTGGGTGTTGCACAATTATCTGCAAATGTCAGGCCCCCAAGTCCACTTTTCCCTGAATTACATGATTGACTGTCCCAAAGGTCCTGGACTTCCTCTAAATAATTGCCTAATCTTCTCACTTTGTTTTAGCTAAGGAGACTTAGTCATGAGAATCAAACTAATGATGTTGATCTCTTCAAATTTTCCAGGAGCTTTTCAAAAACTGATTTATTATTTTTGGATAAGTCAAAATCTGCCATGTTTGTATAGCCAGAGAGCATTATAGTTTTTGAATTCAAAGGACAAAAATGTGTGAATGCAAGTGAAGTCAATTTTCTGTATGAGGAGTTTATTCAAAATCACTGGTATCTGGTTTGGAATTGGATTTTAGTTTTAATCAAATCCAATGTTTAGATTTTTGTGGATGCTCACTTTCAGCAAAGCAAGAAACCTTGCTTTTTTCAAGATTGACATTGAGAGAGCTAAAAAATGACTTCCTCCCCATCTCTTCTGGTCACTCCTCAATAAAACTTTGGGGAGACCAAGACTTCCTCAACAACTCTCAAAGGTTGTAGGGGAAGCCTAACCTGCCCTTCCAGTATCTCTGGAGTAAAAAT
Source organism: Heterocephalus glaber (assembly GCF_000247695.1). Next base: position 1,716,758 of record NW_004624776.1, on the reverse strand, counting down.
GGCAATACAGTTTACATTGCAAAGGGCTCCTCAGCAATGATGAATGGTGCAGGCCAAGAAATAAAATGTTAGTGTTTCTTTTTTTTTTTTGGTACCGGAGATCGAACTTGGGTCCTTGCGCTTGCACAGCAGGCGGCAAAACCACTGAGCTAAATCCCCGGCCCAATGTTAGTGTTTCTTGCAGAGAGAACTGTCAACTTGGAAAATAATTACGTGCTAAGTGCTGTCAATAAACTTGAAAGATTTGCCCCTTGGGTAAACCAAAATGCAGGTAACTTATATGTATACTCACACAGCAGATACACATAGAGATGTTCTGAGAATAAGTAACTTGCACAGGTAAATTAGGAATTAAATTCTCCAGGCTGTTTCAGCTGTAGTTCTCTGACCACCAGTTTATTGCCTTGTAAAAGATGCATAAGCATTATTCTTGTTTTCTACTTATAAGTGGAAACACAAAATTTAACAATCCCTTCCCTGACTATGCCAGGGATTGAATCCAGAACCTTGCAAATTCTTTGCACATGCTCTACTACAACATTTCCAGCCTTACAGATTGACTTTTAGTGAAGGATTTTTCTAAGTCTGAGCAATGTCTGGGTGTCAACCTCATCATCTCCTTTTTAAGAAAAGCTAAGAATGTACTCTATAATTAGAAGAAAAAGGTTTGGGAAAATCATTTTCTCCCACTCTCAGCTCAGCATCCAAACATGTGGTGGAAAGTTAGAGTGAAATAGAAGATAAATGTCCCCCTTGACTTGAAAGCTGTTTTTTGTGCAAAGGTAGAAGAAGCTTTTGTAATGAGATAGAAGGTAAAATTGCACCTCATTTTCTTAACGATACAGGCAGTATAATAACTTTGGAAAAGTAATCCTCAACATGATACCCATAGGAATATGTCTAATAAGTAATCTGAAATCATATAATATTCCTGATGTGGAGCAGCACAAGGGAACCATGAGGAGATTAGATTTATTTTCCTGTGTTTTTGTAAATGAGGCCGAGAGGCAGGAAGAGGGGTATGAACTACTTAATACTAATATTCCAACATCATGTGACTATGTTCTTAGGCCAAGATCCAAATAGTCCTTGAGCAGAGAGAAACTGAAGCTGAAAGCTGAGAACCATCAATCTCCAGAGCTGAGCTTTTTCAGATGCTTTCTGAAAATTGAGTATGCACATGATGTCCAGTGCATCCCGTGATTTCTAAAGGCTGGGGACTCCGAGAGCGCACTGATGAAAAGAATCCCAAGAGGGGCTGAAAAACCTAGCCTTTGAAACACAGACTCAAATTTCAGGACTAAAACAAATGATTTTGTTTAGCACAGTTAGAAGAAAGGAAAAGCTACTTGAATTTTTTTTTTTTTTTTTTTTTTTGCATTTCACAGAAACTCCTTATGCAGGAAAGAAAAAAGGATAGCAGATTTCCAGCCAAGAATTTAAAATATTACAAAAATAATACAAAACAGTACAAAAGAGCTAGTTGAGGCAAAAATTACATGAATTTTTTTCACTGAATGGAATAGAAACCCCTTTAAATGTTGATGGTTCTTTTGGAAGACTCTCTTAGAATGATAGATAATTATTTATTGGGCATTTTTGAGATGTCAGACACTAAGTACTTCAAAAGTATTATATTGATTAATTCTCATGACAATTGTATGAGGGAAAAGTTCACATTCTCATTTTCTGATAGGGAAATTAAGTTTCAAGAGGTAATTTATCAGGCTCAAGATCCAATCTCAGACCTGTGATTCTATTAATAAGCTACCCTGCTTCCCAGAATACATCATTCTAATAGTTTAAGCAAAAATAAGAGGGGAAAAAAGGCTAATTATTGAACCAGCACCTACCTGGGGCATGAGGAAAAGTATAGACCCTCTTAAGAAATCTAAGGTGACCTGCCACCTGGTAGCTCTATTCTAACAATTACAGATGAATGAAGAGTAGGACTTAATAGCTTTACCAAAACAAATCTTTCAAGGATATCATCAAAATCTGATAAGAAGAAATGACAAGGCATTGGGTCATTCTGAATAATGCCCAGAACACAACCAGAAAGGGCAAGGAAGAGGAGTTCACACCACATTGAATTTGGGCTAAGGAAACAGCAGAAAAGAGGTCTGTAATTAGGAGCAACTCCTTCATTCAGGGAGAGTGAAGGGGAACATTTCTGACAAGCCTGGGTGCCAAGATCAATATTATCTTACATTAAAAAATAATTGGAACTGATACAAGGCTTTTGCAGATCCAAATTCACCATGACCAGGGAAGAAGAGGGGGTGGGGCGAGCAGTCAAGGATAGCAACCAATTTTCAGTAGCTTGTGAAGGAGGAGAAGAGAAGCAAATGAAATTCAATATTTCAAAAGGTAAAGCCCTGTGCTTGTGGAGAACAAAAGAAAACATGCCTAATGGGGTAGAATAATAAAGGGAACACTCTGCATTCATAGGGTATTGGGTCCTTCAAAGACCTTTGCGAATAGACCAGGGGAGCCCATTGCCACACACCTGTGGGGCATTAGTGTTTGCAGACTACTCTCTTAGTGAGCCTGGCCAATGACAATAGTGAGAAATAACTAACACAGTGACGATTGCATTGTGGCCTTTGATTGGATTATTATCCAAAGCCACCTGGGAAGAGAACAACACAGCAGCGGCTCAGGGCCCCACTGCCTGGCCGCTCTTTTTGCCAGTGGGTGGAGAATCTTCGGTGTGGTCTGCTGACAGATAAGGTCACCCCATCCCTTAAATCTCTCCCCATACTTACTCTTTGCAGAATAGCTAAAGTTCTGCAAAGAACTCTGTTGTTACTCAACCATACAGTTAAGGTCAAATAATTGGATATGGCTCATGGAATGCTGGATATCTTTTTAGAAATGACCAGTTTTCACAGAATGAGAATATACAAAAGCAAGAGTTTATAACCACGTTGGCTTACATACCCTCTAAAATAATTTTGAAAGTCTTTGTGCCCATACATATTTTTAAATTCACATGCAAGGTTTTTCAATCACAAGTTCATACAATTGCAAAGGATGCAAATTTTGGCTTATGGTAAAATCCCACATTTCTAATTATAATTGTCATCAACTTTCAAATGAATCCAGCTGAATGATTAATACTCATCATCATCTGTTTTAAGAACACAAGTACAAACTCATGTTTAATAGAAAGCAATTTCATGTCATTCTCAGTTCTTGACATTGTACTTCCATTTTAGTCCTCTTTAGTACTCATCTTAATGTATTATATTTTGTGATTATCTTTTATAATCACATCATTTTATATTTCTGTGATAAGTGTGTATATGTGTATGTATATATACATTTAAAATTTATAGGTTAAGAGCTCAATGTAGCTGAATGATAGAGCATGTGCTTTGTGCAATCTTTTCAATCTTTGTTCCATCTTCAGCACAAAAAGAAGAAAAGAAAAAAATGAGAAAAAACAAGAAAAGAAAAACTGCAGTTTAGATTTATGGAGGTATTATAATATTAAAGAACAATTGCCATAATGCTATAAAGGTTTTCAAATTTTAAAAAATAATTATAAGCACAGAGCTAAAATTTATGATTATTTTTAATTTTTATTATTTTATGAGGTTGGGGATCAGACCTAGGGACTCACAAATGCTAGGCAAGTGTTCTACCACTAAGCTATACCCCCAGCCCATAAAACTAAAACTTTTACAGAAACATGTCTTTGCGAGCTGGATGGGGGTTTATGGTGTCTTGAATTTTCCTTTGTTTGGTAACCTGGAGATTTTTTAAATCTGAGAAATGCTCCAAAGTAAGTTCATAGTTGTTACTGTGGTCTGTTTCTTATAAGGCAGGAAGAGAACTGTGGCAGAGAGTCTCAAGGGAGAAAAGCAAAGTGTACTTAAGCTAATCAATTTTAAGAGACAGAACTCATAGAAATTGGAGTTCAGAATGAATTCCCTTAAGAGTTAACCCATATGCAGGTACCCAGTAGAAAGACTTGGTGTGAGGTTGGAAAAGGACCTGTCTTTCAGTTAAAGATGACTGCCTGAGGGGGCCAGGGATTTAGCTCAGTGGTGCCGTGCCTACTTGGCAAGCACAAGGTCCTGAGTTGATCCTTGGTATAAAAAAAAAAAAATGACTGCCTCAGATGGCACCATGTGCACTGCCATTTGTTCTTCAGGAAGTCAGAGGAACTGTCCAGACCTTCACAGGACAAAGTAGACATGTCACACAAGCCCATGCACATGCAAGCTTTGCCACTTGCTGAGTGTTTTCCACAACTTATAATGATAGAGAAGTGCTATACAATAAGACAGGCCCTTGTTGTGCCTCCATTTTTTTTTGCCACAGAATGTTTTGTTTTGGAAATGTAAGTTTGTGTTGCAGTGCTCCTGCCCAGCTTATCAAAATGGTTTGTGACTGTTTGAACTGTGTGCCCTTTCAGGAAGGTCCTGTTAAGCGCTGCCCCCTCCCAAGAAGGTTCTGTTAAGCTCCACCCCCTCTCAGGAATGTTCTGTAACTCTTCCCCTCTGCTTCAGGAATGTTCTGTAACTCCGCCCCTTTACTTCAGGAATGTTCTGTAACTCTGCCCTCCCCCACTTCATTGAACATGCTGCCTACCCTGTAGATCCCTATATAAGGAGGGTCTCATTTCTGGTAGAGGGGCCTGAGCCCACTGGGGCTTGCCAGCATAATAAAAGGTTTATCTCCACCTCTTCAACTGACCATCAGATTCTCAAGCCTTCAAAGAACGAGAGCTGTGATCCAGAGCTGCCACACTGAGCTATAAAGTTCAGCTATGCCTCAGAGCTGTGTTCCAGAGCTGCCACACTGAGCTGCAAAGATCAGCTGTGCCTTCTGAGCTGTGGCACTTGGCTGCAACGCTGAGCTGTAACACTTGGCTATAGCACAAAGCTGTTCTCCTCTGCCACACCAATAAACACCCCTGACACTCAGATGCCTCTAAGGAAGGGATTAAGTAATAGCTGTGACTGTGAGATGTGGAAAGTGGGTACTCCGTATATATTAATTAATTTCCTTTTCCAAAGGGGGCAATACTTTGATTATTTTGATTTAGCTACATGGACATTTATCATATTCTCTACAACACGGGCAAAGCAGCTGAAAATAATCCTCTGCCATCATTATTCAGAGTCAGTAAAACTAGGAAATAAAATAGGATGTGATGACATTTGTACGATAGCAGCACAATGCCTGGCATAAGTACTCCATAAGTACTGGAGGTTCTCGCCAGGAAAGTTAGACAGGAAAATGAAATAAAAGGCAGCCAGACTGGAAAGGAAGAAGTAAAACTATCTATATTTGCAGAAGACATGATCACCTTAGAACGTTCCCGTGATTATTTATACTGGTAAACCTCACCTTTGAAGTAATAATTCTCTCAGATAAATTCTAGAGTAGAATTGGCAGAACAATGCTTCAACATGCACTAACTGACCTTTTCTTAAATAGAAAATTTTTAAAATAGAAAAGGACACAGGTTTGGGATGGCTAAAACTCTCCTCAGTTTTCACCAGTTGAAATGGAAGAAGATCCAGATCTGCAGCATTTATAGGGTGACACTAGGATGTCTGCTTGGCTCCCAGACATGACACTCCCCCCCGCCCCGCCCCCCGCAGCAGGAATAGGAAGGAAGTCTGGATAGGTCGCCATCTCACTGGGTTTCATCCCAAACCTCTTAATGAAGAGGAGTCCTTTAATAAAATGAGGATCTCTTCTTTTTCTTTTTTGGTACTGGGGATCAAACTCAGGATCTTGCACTTTCAAGGTGAGAGGCGGCACCACTGAGCTAAATCCCTGGCCAAGGATCCCTTCTGAGGGGCATCCCCTGGGGCTTTCTGAGGTTGAAGTTTGCTCAGGAAACGTCTCACAGTCAAAGCTCTTTCCAAGTGCACATCCCATTGGGAAGTCTCCTCCAGCCCCCTCCACTGCTCTGCCCAAGAAAAGGCAGGACCAGGCACTTTTGAGGGGCAGAGCCTTGGTGTTGTTTCTCACTGTATCCCAGTGCTTAGAACAGCCCTGCCCAATGTTAGAAATAGAATTTGAGTCATATGTTTAATTGAAAATTTTCTAGTAGCTAAATAAAAAACTATGAAAAAGAAACTGGTGAAATTAATTTTACTTTATAAAACCCTAAAACTATACCCAAACTATTATCATATAACCCAATATACCCCAAATATTATCATTTCAACATATAATCAATATAAAAATTATGAATAGTATTTTTTACTTTTCTGTCTTTCTTGTCTTTAAAATCCAGTGTGTACTTTTAACTTAAAGAGCATCCCTTTCAGATTGGCCAGATCACAGGTGCTCAGTAGCCCGACGTGGCCAGTGGCTGCAGTCCAGTGTCCACCACAGACCTACCTCACTAGCTAGTCCCAGCAGGCATCCTGTATGTGTTCACTACTATAATAAAGTTGGAGTGTCTAGAATTTTTCATGCTGTTGTAACAAATCACCAGAAGTGGCATGGCTTAGAACAATCAAAATACATTCCCTCATGTTTCTGGAGGCTAGAAGCCTGAGATCAAGGAGGTGGGCAGGTTGGCTCTTGGGGAGGCTCAGGGGTGGGATCACTTCCATGACTTCTCAGCTTCTGCAGGTTGCAAGCAATTTTGAGTGTTCCTTGGTTTGTAGATGCATCTCTCTAATCTCTGCTTTTCTTCACATGGCCTTTCTCTGTCGGGGAGAATCCTGGGGGATTCTTCTTTTCTGTCTCTTGTGAGAAGACTGTCTTTGGGTTTTCGAGTCCACCCTAAGCCTATCTCCTGTCTTCATGGTCTGTGGGTACTTACTAGCTGACCCACATAGAAGTCCTTTGTAGGAATGTTTCCTATTTAGTGTTTCTAATTGTTGAGTCAGCAGCCTGACATCAGAGTACATTTTCTACATTTGATCAGGATGATTTATTGGCTTAACAACTGTCTTTGCCATTGTGTTCAGATGTTGCCATTGTTATCAAAGGTTAACAAAAGGATTTATTTCTTTTCATTTTAAAACCAAGGAGTTTATGGGAGGAGGAAAGACTAGGCTCAGAGATGCATTTAGCATCTAGCTTTTGAAAACCATCATCAGATCTGGAAGCAAAGCACAGTATGAGTATCCAGAGGTGTAGACACCTCTTCTGAGTAGGGTCTTGGGAAGAAATGTTTATGAAAATGATTCATCGTTCTGAGGGAAGAACCTAGTATCACTCCACTGAAAAGCGCACTCATTATAAAAAGTAGAGCTTTCCCTACTAAGTGTGTATTTTAGGATTTAACAGACAGAAACTCAGGAAAACTAGGAAAGCCGTTCTAGATAGATCTGCTTGTGGAATGGTCAGTTGGCAAGAAGCATTCACGTTTCTCTTTTCACATACATGTGAGAGTAAAAATGGCCCTCTTCATGTTTTCCTGATATTTCCTACTACATTTTATTAAAGAAATAAAAGCACCAAGTTTCTCATAATGGCATTAGGAGTCCTTACAACAGTGGTGAGAAGGGATGGACAGGCTCATGTCAGCTCAAGACAGTCTCTCAACAAACTGGAAGCCTGAAAAAAAATAAACAACCAAAGTAAACAAAGTACAGCTTGTTTTACTCCTGCCTGGGTAAATTGGAACTGTAAGACTGCCACTACACTGAGAAAATATTCATTTTGTGGTATAAACCCTGAGTTCCTGTTTGCTTTTTAAAAGAGCCTCTGTTTTGAGCCCTACAATCTTTCCAAGCTCTGTCTTATAGACTGATATTTTTCATCTACATATGCCTACAAGTTCACCTGATAAAGCTGTACCTCCTATTGTGGCTATATTTGGAAATGGGGCCATTACAGAAGAAACTAAGAAATTAATTATTGTGGTTTTTTTTTTAGAAAGGGTCTCACTGTGTAGTTCAAGCTGTCCTTGGACTAACTATGTAGCCCAGGCTGGCCTTGTACTCAACAGCAATTCTCCTTCCTCAGCTTCTCCATTGCTGGGATAACAGGCAATGCAACAACACATACGGTTAAGTTTAAGAGTGGATAGGGTGGTGCTCTGACATGATAGAATTAGGGGTCTGCCTTTCCCAGAATACATAAGCACTGAAAAAAGGCCTTGTGAATACAGGGTAAGAAGGTGCCCACTCATAGCCTGAGGCCCTCACTAGACGCTAACCCTGCTGGCATTTTGATCTCGGTCTTCCCAACCTCTAGAACAATGAGGAAATGAATGTTTAGTGCTTGAGCCACCCATCTGTGGTGCTTCAATATGACACCCTGAGCCAAGGAGAGAAGCTCAGGGAGCACAGGCTCTTCCCTCATTCCCCATCTGCTACCTGTCTCAACCTTGGTTTCCTCATTGGGGAAACAACAACTTAACTTCGCCATGTGCAGGTGATTGCAACCCTTCTCCCCCGACAAACGAAGTTCTCTCCCTGTGGAAGGTCTGGAGAAGGGTTGGTTGCCGGGGCCATCCAACCTTTCCATGGCAGTCCCACGTCAGGATGGATGCCAAGGATTTCCAGTTTACAGGTGAGCTCTGCAAACCTGGGACCTGACTCCTCTTTTCCAGTTGCACAAATTTACTTTTGTCTGTGTCAACTAAGGGGCAAAATGGTCTCTCAGATCCTCTCAGAGTTTTTATCTGCTGGTTTTCCCAGTAGTATTTCTTCTCTTTTATTCACCTTTGCAAGAGGCATCATCTTTTGGAAAGGGAGGAAAAACTCCACAACAATTTATGAGTAGAGGATTCCTGAAATATTGAGGAAATCCAGTACATACAGTTCACAAGTGTGAATTTACCTAACAGGGTAGATATATTGTGCTGTGTATTGGAAATACAAAGACAAATAAGATGATCTCTGCCCACTGGGGCTTACAATACACTAGAGAACATGCAAATAATTAATTATCTTCATTTAAAGCTCTAACAAATGAAATAGAGCAGTGGTTTGGTTGCCAGCCTTTCCTACTGCATTTATAGAGTGTACCTCAAGTTTTCAATCTCTGAGAAACATAGCCTGGCTCACATTCTATGTGCAGGTATCGTGCAGTTGTTTTGTGTTAATGTGCACTACTATGTGTACTCACCCATGGGAAGTGGTGAGGGTTCCATATGTCCAACAGCTATTATAGAGACTAAACATCTCCAAAAGCCAATTGTATTTTGGCACTAGATAGGTGTGGTGATTGTGTGATATTGTGAATATACTAAATACCACTGAATCCTGCACTTTCAAATGCTGAATTCTGAGTGATATGAATGTTACTTCAATTATAAAAAAAAGCAAATTGCTACTTGGGTCAGGTGCTGAGCCAGGATGCACTTGAATACTCAAAATTCAAGGACAAGAGTTAGTATTAGGATGGAAGAAGGAACTCACAAGATTAGACTCCCAAATATTTGTGTATCCGCAAAGGAGGGCCTGACATCCAGTGAGATGAGCTTATATTGCACCAGACAGCATACACATATTGAGGGAAGAAGCTAAAAAGCACAAGCCTGAGAGGACTGTTGGTCCAAGAGCCCCTTCTGAGCAACTCTGAGCCTGAACTTGACCCTGTAGCTCCCAAAGATGTCTCATGTGGTAAAGTAAGTTTCATACAATTTTTCCTATTGCTATTAACCTCTCTGAGAGTGCGATGGCTTGGAGAAATGTCCCCTAAAGGTCCTTTAGGCTTGGTCCTAGCTTGTGGGGTTACTGGAAAATGGTGGAACCTTGAAGAGATGGCCTAGTGGGAACTATTTAGTCCCATTAAAATTGTGCCTTTGAAGGAGATTTTGGGACCCCAGGTCCTTCTTCTTCTTTTCCTTTTCACTTTGAGGGCCTGAGGTGAGGAGCTTTGTTCCACCACCCACTCCCTCCCAAAGGCAATGATGCCAGTTAATCATGGATTAGAATCTCAAAAACTGTCAGCCAAATAAACATTTCCTTTTGATAATTTGATTGTTTCAGACATTTTGTTACAGTAATGGAAAGCTGACTACTATACAGAGTTACTCTTTATTTAACTTCTACTATACAAAAGAATATTTAACTCTGGCCCCTTCATTTTGTTTGCCTACTCTATAATGTTTTCTAGGCCTCAAAAGGCTGGTAGTGTGCAATGTAATATTGCTATGACCATTATTGTTATTACCATTGGTCCTTTGAAAGTCTGTGCAAAATGCCTTTACTTTTAAGTGTAAGGCTTTATTTTCACACAGGTGGACACACCTCCTTCTTCCTCTTGGATTCCTCCCAGCTGGGGGATTAAGCCCTGGTAATTTCATCACCAGCCTCAGTGGCCTAGTTTCTATGGCCTTGGTTACATCATAATTTCTTTTACGACATAGTGTGTACTTTCTTGCCAACTATCTTCTTTCTTTCCTTCTGTGCAATTGTGGGAAGACAATGGAGTTAATATGCCTTTAAGCTCTTGTTTCTTTTCTTTGCAGCTATGTTCACGCTTTCAGCCTTTCTTCTTAGCCCTCAAACTACTAATTTCTTTCTGGTTCAACAAAACTAGTCAGTGCTCATGAAATGAGGCTTCCTCCTTATTATCCAATCTTTGATGCATTGCAGAGTTTTTTTCTTTCTTTCTTTCTCCCAGGGGTAATGGTGCTGTTGTCAGATTTTTGTATTTTCCTTAATCTTTGTTCATGCCAGCTCCTGTCTACCTCAAGGGGGTTCTGTGGTTTCAATAAATTCAAATGAATTTAGGTTTTGTGGCTGCTCTTGCAAACACAAACCATTAGATCCACAATTCATAGTCCAACATTGTTACCTATTAGCCTTTTGATTCTGAGCTTATTTCTTATTACCTTTTTGGCACAATTGGGAGAATTTAATAAAGTCATCCCGGTGAAGACTGAGCATAACATCAGGGAGATAATAAGTGTTTCATAAATGTTTATTGTATTGACGTTAAGATTATTTTCATCTTATAAAATATTTGTTCTAATCCAAAACTCTGATTAAAAGTGCCCTTAACCAAGGAGGCAAGAAAATAGATATTGTTTGTGATGGAAGCTAACATTGCTGCACTTTTCTAGGCAGCAATTTCACATCGAACTTATTAAAAACATGCAAGTTGTCCCAGCAATTCTAATCCAGAAATTTTTACCGAGAAAAATAGTTGATCTGCACAAAGCTTTTACTAAGAGGATATAAGAGATAGAAAAACAGAACTGGCTGTAGCTATCACCTCAGTGAAGGGCAGCTCTACCCCTCCAATTTCTCAGGACAAAACTTTGGAGCTTTGTCAATTTTACCACTCACATCCAACCAATCAGGAAGTTTTTTGATCAGTGTCTTCAAAGTTTACCTACGGTCACAACCTCACTAAGGTTTGTCACCTTTCTTGCCTTCTTTGAAACACAGGTTCAGAGCTATCTGAATCTCCCAAGTTGCAATCCACAGGACTTCAAATAAGGTCCTTTTTGCTTATACAGTTTCTGAGTTTGAATTGCTCAACACCTCTTTGATTGCATCTCTTATTGCTCTCCCTTCCACTTTGCTCACTTCAGTCACCCTTCTGATTTTGTGAACATACGAACTTGTGCTTCAGGACTTCTGTACTCGCTCTTCTCAGATATCTGCAAAACTCCTCCCTCAGCTGCTGCCACTCTCCGCTCAAAAGTTCCCAATGAAACTTACTCTATTCAGTGTGTTTAATATTTCCACTGGCTTGTCTACCACCAGCACTTCTTGCAAGTTTTATCTTTTTTCTGTAGCAGTAATGACTTTTTAAGTAGCACATTTCATTGATTTATTATGTATATTTTTTTCTAAGTTAAACATTTCTGATAGTGAAACACATCCGAAAATCACTAATGTCTTCCAACTTATGGACAAGTCCCCCCAGCCCCCATTATAGCAGAGACCTTAGAATTACAGATCATACCATGATAATATATCTTTAAATTGATGATGTAGTGGATTGTTTGCAAAAATGATTGCAATGATTCCTCTCCTTGTATCCACATCTGCTTTCAATGTGATTTTGATTTTCAATTGATTTTGTAGCTCCTCTTTTTCTCTACCACTTAAATCTTACCTGGTATTATAGCCTGCTTTGATCAATAGATTGTTGCAAGAATGAAGGGCAAGTTCTGAACCTGTGCATTTCCTTTCTCTCTCTTGGAGCTATGCCTCTGCCATACAAACAACCCCAAGCTAGCTGGATAGACTGAGAGACAAATAGCCCTGTTTCCTTCATTGCCCCACTGACAGCTGATAACACTGAGAAGTAGAGATGGCCTCTCTCTTGGGCTGGCCATGCTTGCAGCCTACTGCTTTGGATGGCAGCTGTTTTATGTTCCTGGTGTCTCTAACTTTGTGGGTTCTCTACTGTCCCTTTGACTTCATTCCTACAGTTTCATGCTCTGTCTTCTCAAGGGCTCCTTGACTGGCCTTCCAGGCCTTTCTTTGAAATATGGGTGGAAGCTTCCTTCACCCTACTCCTGGTACCAATTTGCTGTATTGGTCAGATTTCCTATTGCTGAGACACCATACCTGACACCCACAATTTAAAGGAGGAGAGGTTTCATTTGGATCACACTTTTGTGGAAAGTGCATGGTCAGCTGGCTCCAAGGCAGAAACATCATGGCATAAGAGCATGGCAAAGCAAAGATGTTCAGTTCATGGCAGCCAGGAAGCAGCACAGGGAAGCAATGTTAGAGGCAAAGGAGCCAGGGACCATATATAGTACTCAAGGTCATACCAATGACCCACCCAGATACACCCAAAAGTGTGCTTTATCAATCCTCAGGTATTTCCTAATCCAATCTAGTTGACATGTCATGATTAAAAGTCACAGGAATCTTCAGAAAGGAAGACCCAAAGACCCAGGTATTTCTTAATCCAATCTAGTTGACATGTCAAGAATAAAAGTCACAGGAACCCTCAGAAAGGAAGACCCAAAAATCCAAGGAAACTTTATTTTTGTACTGGGGATTGAACTCAGGACCTTGTGCTTGTGAGGCAGGCAGTGGCACCACTGAAATCCCTGGCCCCCAAGGAAACTTTTCGTGAACAATTGCACAGGAGTGTGATTGGTAGACATAGTATAGTTGTAATAACTAAGGGAAATTAGTAAGTCCTATTTGCTCAGATTTGTATTGGCTTCCAGGTATAGAACAGGGTCCTGTGGATGAAGGTTTTATGGCCTACTTTCAGGGAAGGCAATCAGAGAACTCATTTAGGAACATGCTCCATGGAAGAAAGACAGAAGCAGTTCAGAGAGTGATTTCCCTGCTTCCCTAGTTTTTCCAATTTCCTTCAGCTAAAATGCTAGGGATACCAATGTGGCATATTTTGGGGTTTCATGTTCTTAACTCCAACATAAAATATAAGCTTCATAAGGGAAGGACTTTTGCCCCTTTTGTCTTGTGGATGTACACATATTAAATTGTCACTGGACAGGATCCTATGAGGTCTTCCTAAAGAGGAAAGTGGACATTAAATTGGCCCGGGCAGTCTCTTGATGAATTGTTGCAGAAATGTACATCAGGATATGTCAGTGAGGGGCGCAGGCTGATTTATTAGACAGAATTAAAAAGTAAGTGAATATGGGAAGGGATTTCAGCTTGAGGAGACGAAGAGGCACAGTTCTGTGCAGGGATCATACTGGCCTATTAATGAGGGAATAAGACCAGTTTTTATGAATTCATTGAGGTCTTAATTACTTTCTTGTCACTGGGACATAACACTCAACACCCATAACTTATTTATTTATTTATTTTTTGGCACCTGGGATCAAACTCAGGTCCTTGAGCTTGCAGATCAAACTCAGGTCCTTGCGCTTGCAAGGCAGGAAGTGGAACCACTGAGCTAAATCCCCAGCCCTAACACCCATAACTTAAAGGAGGAAAGGTTTATTTTGGCTCAGTTTGTAGAGTCCATATTTGGCTGGCTCCAGGGCAGGGTGGCATGGAAGAAGAGGGTTGCTCCTGGGATGGCAGAGAGAGGGTGGGGGGAAGAGGAGTAGGAAAGAGATGAAACCTTCCAGGCCACACCACCAGTGATCCACCTCTACTGACTAGATCCCACCTCCAAGCAGCAAGTCAGCCATAAACTCATCAATTAGCTAATCTATTGGTGAATTGTCATGCCCCAAGATTCAATCACCTTCCAAAAGCCCCACCTATGAGCACTTGAGGCTTTGATGGGACATCTAGATATAAACCAGAACAGTTGAGGTGGGCTAGGGTCTAGCTGATCATTATCTAAGTTCTGATTTTGCAAGGTGATTACAGAGAGGTCCTTATCACTTAATCCGGTCTCCATGAGATGATTGTTTCTACCTGGGGCAGTCTCGGTTTTGTGGAGGCTTTGCTGGGATCCAAAGTGACCATAGGTTTAGGGAAACGACCAAAAGCTTCTGGGCATTGATTGTTGAGTGCCTCTGTAAATCTCTTATCTTGGTGTCCTTAGTGTTGAAGGGGGATGAGCTAGGTTATATAACTTAGGGCAAATCAACCTTGGATTGTCAGTTTTTAGACAGATATTTCCTAAATTATTAATATGCCTATATGCAGAACTGAGCAGGATCTGATCCAAAATTTTAAGACTACAGATAGAAAATAAAAGTTGAGCTTTGTTCAGCTTTTAGTTACCCATTGGGCACCCATTTAGTTAACCATTGGGCCATGTGAAGAATAACTGGCTTTTTGTTTTGTTTTTGTTTTTAGCAAAAGCAGCTTTTAAGTCCCTGACTGTCTCAGAAAAGACACAAGTCGTGTTATTAATAGTAACAGGTTAAGGTCCCAGGACTTTGTCCCTTATCCCTATGCTAGCCTCTGTCTCAAATGTCTCGAATGCATAAGCATAAGATGATCCTATTTTTGTTAAAGACTGAAAAAACAGTTGGTCTTTCTTATTCACAGATTCCATATTTTCTAATTTGCCTACTCACTAAGATATATCTGTAACCTCAAAATCAGTATGTATGGCATTTGCTTAGTTGTTCTTGGATGTGTGTAGACAGGGAAATATTTACATTTTTTACTATGCAGCCTCCCAGCTGAAGATACATAAGACAATGTCCTGCCCTCTTGCAAGGCAGTGTTTTATTTTTACATTTTTGTAGTGCTCCATGCCTTGTACCAGTATGTACAGCTATAAAACAATAAGTGTCCTTTTATTGTCTACTTAATATCCCTTTTTTGCATTTTTCTGCATTTTTATTTTTAATTTTTTACTACTACTAGTAATTTTTTTCAGGTGTTTGTCCTCTTCTTTTTGATCACTCATAATGTACCAATTTTCTACATTAAACTTTGTAAAATTCTTTTTTTTCATTAAAATAAAATTTTTTTTTAACCATTTTCCTTTGTAAAAAAAGAAATCATAATTTTGGTGTACTTAAATCTTGCAATAATGAAATTGTAACAGCTAACTTGCACCTTAAGGAGGGAAATTTCTCCTCACTTCCACGGTCTGGTCATACATCATTTTTATGTTTCTGGGGTTAAAGATATAAAAGATATAAACTTTTAAACTGCTCAGAGAAAAGTAGCAACTTTTTTTTTTTTTTTTTTTTAAGGAATAGGGGAAATGGGAGGGAGAGGGGAAAGGAAAGAAGGGAAAAGAAAAAATATGAAAAAAGGAAAAACATGTAAACAAATTATTTGTACATAGGGAAGGGTGGAGGGGGTGAAGGGAGGGCCAGGAATGGGGAAAAAATAAGAACCAAGATACATCATGTAAAGGTACAAGATCCCAATGGTGAATGTAACTATATTGTATACCTAAAATGTACCAATAAGTAAACTTAATTAAAAAAGAAAGTAGCAACTTTCAATAATTTCCTACTTTAGGAATTGAGTCTACTGAAATTGTTACCCTAAAGGTTTTTCCGCTCTGCTACTTGGTTGCATATTTGCTGAAATTTAGTTAACACCTCTCCTTAGTGTTAACTGATCACTGTAGCTCTTATTTGCAGCTATTAACACATCAAAATAGCAGAGAAGAGGAAACTGCCTGTTTGCTTTTTTTTGTACTCTGGGTTTAACATTTGTTTGTTGAATATCCTTTCTATATAAACTGTCAAAAGCCACATTTGTATTAACTGAGCAAACAGCTGTTTAAGTTGAAGAGAGTGGTGGAGCACACTTCCCAAACATAGTCAACCTGTTTGTTCATTATAGAAGTCACCCTTTGGAAGGGAAATTTACTTTTTTACAAGAAGTCTCCATTTGTCAGGGTCTCTGCCTTTCTAAATCAGAAGAGAAGGAGAACTAAATCCCTATGCATGCTTATCAGTGGAAAAGGCAGGCCTAAATGTGCATAAAAACCTTACCCTTGTTTATTGTACTTTACCTGGACACCACCCACTCCTATCTCTTCTTCATCAATACTTTCTTTCTTTGTTTCAATTGAAGATGGTATTTAAGTCTAAACTCAAACTCTCCTCTTTGAGACTTCCTCATTTTTACCTTGTGTATCTCCGGCGTGCATGTGAGGTATATATGTTGCTGGACTTCTATTTGTTCTTCTCTTGTTAATCTGTCTTTTGTTAAAGGAGCCTGTCCCAGCTCAAAGCTAAAAACTTAATTTTCTTCCCCTTCAGTACTTTATGACATTGAGGCCTTTCTCTTCTTCACTGACACTCCTACTGCTGAGCATAGCATTCCTTTTTCTCCATCCCTTCATCCTTAGCCCCAAAGCATTGGCTAAGCACCATCTACTTTTCTAGGTGCAGTGCTAAATGCTACAAAGGAAACCATGAGGGAGTCAAGTCAGTTCTCTCAAGAAGCTCTAATGAGTGAGACAGGGATGTGAACACACAGTTGCTCTACAAGGATTTTTTTTTAAAGGATATAAGTTTTAACAATAAATAATATTAAGTAGTGCTATGGTGCACAAAGCAAAAGTGATCCAGTTTACTTGCTGGGGGTAGACTTGAGGGGATAGAGAACATTTCATCCTAAAGAGGTGTGCTAGTAGGGTCTTGCAGGGGAATTAGAATTTGACTGTGTGGAGAAAGAGGTGTGGCATGGATTCCAGGCTGAGCCTTAACATAGAAGCTGATTGTGCACAGAGAGTTGCAAGTCATTTGATTATGAGGTAGGAAAGAAGAAATATAGTTAGGAAGGAGACAAGAAAATTGAAATCTTATTTATTTATTTATTTATTTATTTATTTAGATACCGGGGATCGAATTCCGGTCCTTGCGCTTGCACAGCAGGCGGTGAAACCACTGAGCCAAATCCCTGGCTGCTACTTTATTTTTTATTAGTACATATTCATACATATTGATAACATTTATCATAGGGAATTTATACCTGTACATAATATATCTTAATTCTTCCTTTTTTCTCATGCTCTTCCCCTCTCTTCAAACTTTACTCCCCTCCCAATTTGCAAAGGCTTTATTTCCATTTTTCCCTTCCATTTCCTTTTTCCTTCCTTCCCATCCCTCTCCATTGTTCTCCTTCCCATTTGAACATGTTCTACTTCCCAATATTTATCTTTCATTGTGCTCTTTTTTTACCATTTGCTTTTCTCACACAAGAGAAACAATGTGATATTTAAACTTTTATGTCCAGTTTATTTCATTTAAGATTATGGGCTCAAGATGCATCCATTTGCCTACAAATCACTGAAATTTATCCTTCTTTATGGGAGAGTAGTACTCTAATGCATGCATATATATATATATACCACTTTTCTTTATCTATTCATTTTTTTGATGGGCATGTAGGCCGTTTCCAAGATTTAGCTATTTTAATTTGTGCTACTATAAACAGAGGTATGCATACATCACTGTTGTATGATGCTTTTGACTCTTTCATGTCGATACCCAAGAAAGGGACAGTTGGTTCGAATGGAATCTCTAGTTTCAGTTTTTTGAGGAATCTGCATACTGATTTCCACAGTGGTTGCACCAGTTTCCACTCCCACCAGCAGTGGAGCAGGGTTCCTTTTTCCCCACAGCCCTGCCAGCATTTTTATTGGTTGATTTCCTGGTCGTAGCCATTCTTTCTGGAGTGAGATGGAATCTCAACGTTGTTTTAATTTGCATTTCTCAAATGACCAGTGACGTTGAGCATTTTTCATATATTTATTTGCTTTATTTATTTGTACTTCTTCATCTGAGAAATGTCTATTCAGTTTAGATGCCCGTTTTCGGATTGGGTATTTAAATTTGGGGATCTGATTTTTTTTTTTTTAGTTCTTTATATATTCTCGATGTTAGTCCTTTGTCTGAGGTAAAAGGTTTTTTTTTCCATTCTGTGGGTTGTCTCTTCACTCTGTTGGTGGTTTCTTTTCCTGTGCAAAAGATTCTTAATTTGATGTAATCCCAGTTGTTGATTCTTTGTAATATTTCCCATGCAATCAGAGTTTTGTTCATAAAGTCTTTGCCTACACCTATGTCTTGTAGAGTTTTACCTATTCTATCTTCTAGCCAGTTAAGTGTTCCTGTTTTACATTTAGATCTTTGATCCATTTCAATTCTAGTTTAGTGCATGGTGAGAGATATGGGAATAGGTTCATTTTTTGGCACGTGGAAAGCTACTTTTCCCAGCTCCATTTATTAAAGAGGCAACCTGTGAAGATATTTGGCCACTTTTCAAAGATAAGGTAACTGAGTGTGATTGGAGTTGACTCTGCATCTTCTCTTCTGTTCCATTGATCCTTGGGTCTGTTTTTTTTTGGGGGGGGGTTATTTTTGCTAGTACCATGTTGTTTTTATCATGATAGCTTTGTAGTATAACTCCAAATCAAGGATTGTGATGTCCCCTGCTTGTTGCCCAGAATTGCTTTTTGCTATTTTAGGTCTCTTCTAGTTCCATAAGAATTTTAGGATTGTTTCTCTAGTTCTTTAAGATATGCTATTGCCATTTTGATTGGGATTGCATTTAAATCTTTATAACAGTTTTAGATATGACCATTTTTCACTATATTGCTTCTGTCTATCCAAGAACAGGGGATACTTTCTATATTTCGATATCCACTTTGATCCCTTTTTACAGAATACTGTACTTTTTAATGTATAGGTCTTGCACTTCCTTTGCTAATTTGATTCCTAAGTGTTTCACTTTTTTGATGCTATTATGAAAGGTGTTGTTTCCCTAATTTCTCTCTCAGTGCATTTGTTATTTGTGTACAGAAATGTTCTTAATTTTTGTGTGCTGACTTTGTATCCTACTATGCTGCCAAATTTGGTTATTAATTCTGGGAGGCTGTTTTTGTGGAGTTTTGGGGGTCTTCTATGTAGAGTATCATGTTATCAGCAAATAATGATAATTTAACTTCTTTCTTTCCTATCCATATTCCTTTTATTTTATTCCCTTGTCTAATTGCTCTAGCTAATATTTCCAGAACTGTATTGAACATGAATGGTGATAATGGGCATCCTGTCTTGTTCTTGATTTTAGAGTGAAAATTTTTCAATTTTTGACCATTTAGTATAATGTTGGCTGTTGGTTTATCATAGATCATTTTTATCAGACCAAGATAAAGACCTAATATTCCAATTATCTGTAGAGTTATTATCATAAATGAGTGTTGGACTTTGTGAAATGCTTTTTCTGCATCTATTTAGATGATCATGAAGTCTTTGTCCTTGGTTCTGTTAATGTGATATACATTTATTGATTGTGTATGTCGAACCATCATTCCTAGGATAAATCCTACTTGGTTGTGGTGTATAATCTTCTTGATTATTTGCTGCACTCTGTTTGCCAGTATCTTATTGAGGATTTTTGCATCTATATGCATTAAGGAGATTGGCCTATAGTCCTCTTTTTTGGTTGGATCCTTCTCCGATTTGGATATCAAGGTAATGCTTGCTTCTAGGAATGAATTTGGGAATATTGCTTCCCTTTCCACTTCATTAAGAGTTTGAAGAGTAGTGGCATTAGATCTTCTCTAATGTTCTTATAGAATTCAGCAGTGAGTCTGTCTGTCAGGCCCTGGTCTTTTCTTTGTTGGTAGTTTTTAAATTACTTCTTCAATTTCATTGACTGATACTGGGTTATTTAGAATTTTTGTATCTTCTTGATCCAGCTTTTGTGATTCATATGAATCTAGAAATCTGTCCATTTCTTCTGAGTATTCCATCTTACTAAAGTACAGGTTCTCAAAGTACATATTGATGATCATCTGGATTTCTGTAGGGGCTGTTGTGATTTCACCCTTTTCATTCCTAATTGCATGGATTTGAGTCTTTTATTTTCTTTTTTGGGAGTATGGTTGGCTAAGAGTTTGTCTATTTTATTTAATCTTTCAAAGAACCAACTCTTCAATTCATTGATTCTTTGTTTTTTTTGGTTTTTGGGGGTTTTTTTTTTGGTACTGGCAATCGAATTCAGGACCTCAAGCTTTCCAGGCAGGCACTGTGCCACTGAGCTACATCCTCAACCCTGTATTGTAATTTCTTCTCTGATCTTTATAATTTCCTCCCTCATACGTGCTTTAGGTTTAACTTGCTCTTCTTTTTTTAGAAGTTTGAGGTTCAACATTAGGTTATTTATTTGACCTTGCTGTGTTTTTCTGATGTGGAAATTCATGACTATAAATTTCCCTTGCAGGGCTGCTTTCACTGTGTCCTGTCAGTTCTACTATGTTGTATTGGCATTATTGTTTAATTGTAGAAACTGTCTAATTTCTTCTTAAATTTCACATGTGACCCATTATTTGTTCAGGAGGGTTTTATTTAATTCACACATGTTTATTTAGTTTTTATTGATTTCCAATTTCTTTGCACTATTATCTGATAATATGCATGTAGTGATTTCAGTTCCTTTGCCTTTACTTAAGCATATACTGTGAGCTAGTATGTGGTCTATTTTGGAGAAGGTTGTATGTGCTGGATGTTTTCTGTTGTTGTTGGGTGGAACACCGTGTAGATATCTACTAAGTCCATTTGTTCAAATGTTTGGTTCAGCTCAGATATTTCCTTTTTTTGTTGTTCTAGTTGATCTGTTTGTATGAGACGGTGGGGTATTGAGGTCCCCCATTACAATTGTATTAGTGCTTATCTGATTTTTCATACCACTAGTGTTTGTTTTATATAATTGGGTGTGTTGGTATTTTGTGCATATATTTATGATTATTATCTCTTCCTCTTGGATTATTTCCTTAACAAGTATGTAGTGACCATCTTTGTCTCTTCTGATCAATCACGGCTTGAAATTCACTTTGTCTGCAAATAGAACAGATACCCCTGTTTTTTTCCAGGTTCTTATTGCATGGAATATTGTTTTCCATTCTTTGACTTTCAGTCTATACATTCTTTTTGAGTTAAATGTGCTTCTTGTATGCAGCATATTGTTGGATCTTGTTTCTTGATCCATTCTGCCAGTCAGTTTCTTTTGATTGGTGAATTGAAACTATTCACATTGATAGTTATAACTGATATGCATTGAATTATCCTTGTCATATTATTACCTGTCATTGGTTTCCTTTCTTTCCCTCCTATTTAATTGCTTGCCTTGCCTGGTGGATTCATTCTTTTGGGATACTTGAAATTGTTGTCTTCATTGTCTTTTTCTAGAATATCCTTCAGAATTTTTTGGAGTGCTGGTTTGGTGATCATGAATTTCTTCAGGTATTCTTTATCATGGAAGTATCTTATTTCATAATTAATTTTGAAAGATAATTTTGCAGGGTATATCAATCTGGGTTGGAAGTTATTTTCTTTTAGGACTTGAAATACTTCACTGCATGCTCTCCTTGACTTAAGGGTGTATGTTGAGAAGTCTGCTGTAATTCTGATGGGTTTTCCTTTATAAGTGATTGTTTATTTTCTCTAACATCTTTTTAATAGTCTGCTCTTGTGTTGAATTTCTGGAATCGTGACTATTACAAGCTTTGGTGTGGTTTTATTTTTTTTGATCGTAACTATTTGGAGTCCTCACCTACCTGTATCTCTAGTTCTTTGTTATTTTTAGGAGATCTTTCATTTGATGATCACCAACCACAACCCTATCTTCTAGATCTGATATTCTATCTTCACATTGGTTGACTGTGCTGTGTACACTTTCAGTAGAATCTTTAATTTGGATTTTTATTTGAGTCAGTTTTATTGAATCCATTTCTTTTTTATGTTGGGCATTCATGGTTTCCGTGTCTTTCCTAAACTCCCATATTTTTTTTTATCTACATCTATTCTAGATTCACTAATCATTCCCTTCATTATGGTCATCATCTCTTTAATTATCTCTGTTTTGTTTTTGTCAAGAGATGTACTGTTCTGTTTTGTTACTTCCACTGCCACCATTTCATAAAACTCATCTAGGACATTTTTTCTTTCTTTCACCTCAGTGCCCCCTTGATTTGCACCTATCTAGAGTGTTCTCATTGGCTCTCTCTGGATTTGATTGATAGAAATGATTGACAGGATGCTGAGTCATTTCAAGGACTCCAGTGCACATGACTCTCCCACAATTCACTCTGTTTTCATTGCACCCATGACATGCAGTCCCTATGTATGAACCATTAATGAAGATTGAGTGGGGAAAAGTTACTGTAGGTTATACCACAGGATCTAATGACTAGGACCTCTAGCCTGGAGCTTTAGAGATTTCCTGAGTCTTTGTTATTCTTGTTTCTGCTTCGCTTAGGACAATGAAAGAAGATTTGCCCTGCAGTGTTGCCCAAATTCAGGTGGATCGAGAGGGAATGATCCCACAGCCCCAATTGTGCTACCTACTCTAGTATTACCATAAAATAAAATAATATTCTACCATTTAAAGAAATGAAGTATTCATACTACTATCTGGATAAATATGGAAACCATTATGCTAAGCAAAAGAAGCTATTCACAGAGGCTATATGTTGTATAAGTCCATTCATATGAAATGTCCAGGTGAAACAAATCCATAAAGAAAGACAGTAGATTAGTAGTTATCAGAGGCTTGGTGAAACTGTTTATGGGGGATGACTGCTACTAGGCATGGGTTTCTTCTGGGGAATGTTAAATACGTTCTGAAATGATATAGTGGTGACTGATGTATGACTGTGAAAATATTTTTTTAAAAAGTCCTAAAGAGGGCACTTTAAAAGGTAATTCTATCATGAGTGAATTAAATTCCAGTAAAGCTACTATTTTTAAAAATAAAGACTTGTTACTTTCCTACTCCCTCTCTTTCTTCTGATACCTATGCCTCCTCCCTTTCCCCAATAAGCTGTATATGTCAGTCAAATTGTTACCGGTCAGGGTCCTAGTGTAATCAGATTCTGGGGTCCTGGAGTTCTGGAGTCTCAGCTTAGAGACAATTTTTAGGTCCTTTCTGTTCCAAAGAATTGAATGAAACAAACAAAAACTGTAGCAGTTTCACATTTATTAGAAATAGGAAAATAAAAAGAAAGGTAGAGGAAAACAATCTCTACAGTGCGAGTTTGGAATGAGTAAAAAGGGAGGAAAAATAAAAATAATGATAAAAGTACACTGTAGAGTACAGGATGGGCTATCATGAAGAGACACAGTAGTGTCGCGAGCAGGTACGGTGGGTAAAGAGGACTCGGACTCAGATGGCAGTTCACGCACTTATCTTATATTATCTTAATTCACTTCAATGCAGTTATCACACAATATTAAGTCTGCCAATTACCACGTCCCTGTACCTGTACTGCGCAAGTCCTTAGGGGAGCGCGACCTTTCCTCCAGTAGGGTCAGAAGGTCCGATCCATAGACGAAGGGCGTCGAGTCGGCGCTAGGCTGTCCGTCTCTCCGCTTACCTCGTCCTCTGGTCTCGTCTGGTCGGCGGCGATGCTCCTTCCAGCGGGATCAGGTGTGCATATGTCTTGGTCGATAGTCAGATCAACAGAGTGACTGGTCGACTGGTCGGTGGGACGGATCGTCAACTTGCTTGGAGTCTTCAGCTCCTTTTATACTATCCTAACTGGGCGTTTGTGGTATTGGTTCAGACTTATTACATATTATCACACTGTCCATTTCGGGGCACACCCTGTCCAGTTCGGGGCACACCCTTATCAGTTCCATACCGCTTAAGGTTCTACTTTCATATCTTATGGTTACACATCACTCTTATGATTATGTCATACTTAGGTTACAGCACTCTTAAAGTCACAGGACACTTTAGGGTTACAGCACACTTAGGGTTATACAATTCCATCTTATTTCAAAGTATTTTCCACAAGTAGCGAGCTGCTAATGACGGCTGTCTCTTTTTCATTCTTCCCACGATGATACCACATACAAGTCATCCTACCAGATACCTGCTTGAGTTCTTACAAGAAGTCCACATGCTTGGTTGTGAGAGCTGTTCTGCACAAGTGTTCTGAGATCTGGTTATGTCTCCCTTTCCAGCCAGTGTAAGCTACGCCCTAGCTTCCTATCTCACTAGGTGATTCCTAAGCCCACCATACCTGTAGAATTATGTTGCTGGTTCACTGATTTTTATTATAGAAAAATAATTTTTAGGACTAGTAAAAATCATAAGAAGGATTTATTAGGCAGAAATTTAAAGGTACACACTCAAGAGTGGAGTATAGGCCAGACAGAAGGGGGGTGGGCAGAGAGAGAAAGAGACATTATTGTCTGGATCTGGGTATATTTATGGATCCTTGGGGAGTATCTTCAAGATGGGTGATCTAGGATGTGTATCCCTGCTGTCTGTCAGGTTACCCATCTGGGAAGGCTATGTCAGACTGCAAACCATTTACATGTGTTTAAAGTTGAGATCTGCTGCCCACTGATATTGTTATTTCCTTGAGGATGGAGAAAGCACAATTTACATGTGAAAAACAGAGGTCCAGAGCCAAATTTACAGGCTTACTGAGTCTCTAAGAGTCTTTAAGACTCTTAGGATTTTTTTCTAGTGAGTTTCCTGAAAGGGAAAAGGGGCTGAGTAATATTTCTGTCTTGAAACTGCAGTTTTTCTTTAAGTATAATTGTAAAATCTAAATTTCTGAACAACTTGAGGAAGAAAAGGAGGGAAGTGGATCCCTGGGACCCAGGAAGTATCTGAAGGGAAAAGTGGAGCACACAGAGAAAGTGAAGAGACAGACCACAATGCAGGAAAAGGAGAAAGCAAACTACACTTTCTCCCTGGCTCCTGGCTTGTGACATGACAGAGAAGGATCAAATCTATAGAGACACAGTGAGAGTGGGTGACTCCAGAAGCCTCCAGGGAGAAACACACCAGTGGAATGGAGCAGTGGTTGCTGTGCACTACAACAGCTGGTGAGTGACTCCAGTCCATGTGACTGTCATGTCCCGTAGAGATGGTGCTTGGCTGGATGCCATTTTAGGGACACTTTTGCACAGGTGCACACATCTTGCCATTCATTGTACCAAGTGGGTAAACACAAAGATTGCTTCCTGTATCCCCAGGCGAAGTTACTGAGACACTCAGTTGGCTACTATTATGCTAAAGTACAAGTTTATAGTAGAAAAGTATGGGATGTGTTGTTATAACCTGTTTGTTATGCCCTATTAAATCTAAAAGCCTGACTTATCTGTCTCTCCCCAATTCTCTGCCATCCAAGCACTACTTTTCCTGTTTGTGCCACCCATCTGTTTTCTGCTGGCACAGACCTATACGCCCGGAGCATACCTCCCCCATTAACTTCAATATATGGAGCTGCTTTTTCTTTTACCATCGAATGTATACTTGTAATTCTTTGCTCAATATATACAAACATCTGGAATTTATCTTTCAGACCCATTATTCACTGTGCTAATTCCATATTTTATTATCCCGCAATAGTGGACACTTGGGTTGTTTCCACTTGCAGGATTGCAGTTTTAGCATAAAGGTTAAAAGTTATTTTATATAGAGACTTTTAATTTTCTTTTTTAGTGCTGAGAATCAAATTCAGTGTTTCAAGTATGCTAGGCAAGTACTCTAGCACTGAGCTATATACTCAATTCAAGATTATTTTGAAATGAAAACATTTGAAATCTTTTCCAAATTTCTCTTATCTGACTAAAGCAATGACTTTCAAAATTAAAGCTGCCATTAATGGTCCTTCAAAGGAGTTTCTTACAAATTCTGGAAGGAGACAGACTGCCTGCTCCCATTAGCGTTAAAAAAATTTTTGCCCACTAGACTCTTCCAAAGTTTCCCAACGAAGTCCTAAATATTCAGGGACTTACCTATTAGAGTGAATTCTGCCTGCACATATAAATAAGCCTCACTTTTTCTGTCTGTTGTAAGTTCAGGCTCTGATCAGCTGTGAACATCAGTGAGTGGAGGAAAAAATGTCCCTTTCAACAGACTTTATGCCTAATGGTGCTGTGAAAGTTTGGAGTGTAAGTTTTTGGGTGGACATATATTTTGAAGTCTCTTGGTATAGATCTATGAGTGCAATTACTGGGTACAAGGTAACTATGTTTAACATTCTGAGGAACTGTCTGAGCTTCAAAGTGGCTGCACCATTTTGAAACTCCACAAACTACATCTAAGAATTCAAATTTCTCTATATAATTGGCAGTGTAATAGTGGCCACTCTTTATGACTTGTCCTTTGCAAGCTTACTTCTCTGCCTTTGTTTGGCACTCCACATTTTAAAGAGAAGCCACACATCTTAATCATCTTAAACGATTAAGATGTTAACTGCTAAACAATCTTTCTTTAGATTGCTAGAACCCAGAAGATCTGGTGGTGACCTTCAGAACACACCAGAATATGTTATTCCCTTCCTTGTTCTTTCACTCTATGCATCAACTAACACAAAATATATAAATTTCTTAGATATTTAAGTAGCAGAAAAATAACATGTTTGTAACCAGCCCTACAGTGGTTCTAGCACCTGCCTCACAAGTGCAAGGTCCCGAGTTCAATCCCCAATACCAAAAACAAACAAACAAACAAACAAAAAACTAGCCCTAGGAGGTCAAGGTCGATTGTAATGTTCTGCTGTTGGAGGAGGGAGGAAGTGAGAAGGTGATCTACATCTTGGATGATGAAGACCCCACTCAGTATGTAGCCTTCCTTCCCATGGTTCCCTGCTCCTCCTTTCTCACCCTATAAAAGGCCCTTGCACCCCTGAGTCCCTAAGATGGAGTGCTGAGGATGCCAGCTCCCTCGGCCTTCCTGGGTGCCGGCCCCCTCGAATGAAACTGATTTCCTTCCAGCTAACTCTCATCTCATGAGTATTGGTTTCTGAGTGGTGAGCAGCTGGACGCGGACCTGGTAATAACACTTGTTATTGTCTGTCTCTGTTCAATTGCAGCCATAGTGCAAATTGCCATCTCATTGAGATTTTGATTTTCCTTTCCAAAATGAGTAATGATGTTCAATCTTTATGCACTTTCATATTAATATCTCTCTTTCAATGTATCTATCTGCTTAGTTTTTAAATAAATAAATGCTTTTCCAGATTTGAAAAGTGACAACACGTACAATTTATTCCTTTCCAGTCACGGTCTTATTGCTGGACTTCTGTTCTTAACCCAAGTTCTCTAAAAAGTGAGCTACATTTGTCTACCTTTACTTCCTCACTCCATACTCACCTCTCCACAGCCCATGTTGTTCAGTTGCAGGTGATCTTGTTGCATGGGTGGCATACAGTGGGTTTTGTGTTCCTTAGATGTGTGCAATGGCAGCTGCCCTGCTCTTTGCCAACTCCTCCCATCTCCTCTGCCATTTTTATTCCATTGTCTTTTGGAGACAAATCCTGGCTAGATGTTGATTTAAATTAAGGAGGTGCAAAGAGAATGTGGCAATGTTTAAAAAGTAGAATGTGTAGCACTTAGTGCCTGGGTGGAGGGGAGAGAGGATGTACCACCTAAACCAATGAGTGTAGGAGATGGAAGAGTTTGTGATGAGAGAATGGGGTCAGATTTGGACTTGATGAATTTCAAGTTTCTGGGTGTCCTGCAAGCGGAGATGTCTAAGAAGCAGTCTTATATTTTCAGCCCCCTTTCATTTTAGCAGCTTTAAATGAAAGTTGTATATAATATTACTTGGAATATTTCAACTGATTTTAATTCACCAAGTTCTTCTGACTACCCTGACAAGGGTCATAACTTTTTAAAGAAATACTGAGAAAAAACAATTCATGTTAAAATATTATTTAAAATGTTTCCAGAGCAATTCCTACTCCTTTTGGGTACCCATAAGTATGCATTAACATGTACATGAGCCAAATATTAAAAAAGATTATTTCGCTCCTGCTCCATTGTTTCTTCTTTGTGTTTGTCCATTTCTTTTCCTAGTTGGCTTCGCTGTCAAGGATCGTTTTGTCTCTCCCCGCCCCACCCCAGTCTCTCACTACTTGGTCATATCCTCTTTGTCCAATCACATTTTACATAGCTGTCAATGCTGCACTGAAGCTAAGTACAAAGGTGGACAAGTCACCCTGAGAGTCTTTGCATCTTCAATCCAAGGGCTCTCAGTAGTTGCAGAAAACTAGGACCAGATGAAATTGTTATGCTTTTCTCTTTTCTCTGATTTGCCTGTCTGTTATAGAGGTGTTGACCATGAATCTTTCTGATGGGAAGGAAAGGGACTGCCCCTTCTTTCTGATTGGCCCCTGTTCCCCTGAGGTTACGTAGAGTGTAAGCCTGTCCCCAGGTGGTGTCCAAATTCGGATACTATTTTCTCTTGCATCCTCATGGTAGCCTATGGTCTTAGCCAGGAGTCACCAGAGTGTCCATGGCCAGCTGTTTGATGTCTTAGCAGAG
This sequence comes from Heterocephalus glaber, assembly GCF_000247695.1. The sequence goes on along the minus strand of NW_004624776.1, from coordinate 1,688,200 downwards.
GTCCCTGCTCAGGTGGCTGGCTGGACTGCACTGGACTGAACTAGCTGTACTTCATCAACTTCACAGTTCTTTCCACTTAGACTTTTTTTCTCTTTTCCCCACTTAGTTTGTACTTATTGAAAATACATGTTTTTGCAGGAGAAGGGGAATTTCAAACTCCTGCTCTCAGAAATTTTCATTTCTGCACAAAACAATTCTATGTGTGGCCTGGTCCTTCCTGGGCCCTCAGTGATGTCTCCACCTCACCAGGTCAGGACCACAGCCGGTTCCCTCTGCTCTCCAAAGACCATTGGCCTTCCCAGCAGGCATTCTTCTGACAGCCAAACCAACAGGGAGAAAGAAAGTCAATATTGGAGGGCAACTGGCTGATTGCTGAAGCTGGGCTTTGTGTGGAAGAAAGATAATGGTCTGGTGATTTCCCACATAAACATTTTTAAGATGCCAATAGCCAGCAGGCAGCCTTTCACATCAGATATCTGTGAAAAGCATCAGCCTTTGGGGGAAGACTGGGAGACAAGACCTCCCCCACCCCAGCAGAAAATATTGCCACTTGCACTGAAGAAAGGAGTGCCTCATTTTCCCAGTGCCAGACTGCCTTCCTGATTTACAGCAAGACTTTTGAGGCTGACTACTCAAATCTAAAGTTACTGCAGCTGCCTTGCTGCTCCTGTAAATGATGAAGTGGAAGACAATGCAGGGAGTAAATAGAGCTCTAGGAGGCTGGCTCTGGCCAGCTCAAAGTCCCAAGTTATAGCAAGACTATTAAGACTGACACTGAGGGACAGGAAGATAATCTTTAAGGAGGATGAGGAGACAACAAACACTAGAAGCTGTGGAGCTGCCTACAGCAGCAGACTGACTGCCCTATATGATGTTGGCTCACATGTTTTTATCACCTTGGCCCCCAACACACATGTGTACACACATATACCTACACACATGTATAAATACATACATCAAACCTATATGTTACACACAAATACAGACTTACATATAGCTCTATAGATTTACACACATACAAATAAACACCTATACATAACATGTCACTAACATCCACACACACCACATACATATACACACACACCACATACATATACACACACCTACATGTATACACACTCCTACACATCTGCACAACTATTTACATGTACACACATGCATACTTTCAGGGTAACCAGGTATCAATGTCTCCCATGATCCTGAGGCTGTATAGTAGAGAAACTCATAGCGGCAGAAAAGCATTAGTGATGTGGGGGTCTAAGCTCAAAAAACTGAGTGAATACTGGTGTATCAGACATTTGCATAGAGACACTCCATCTCTTTGGGTTCATGAGGGGTTGCTGTCTTGGGGAGATCTCTGAGAACATGTTCATGACCCACAACACAGCAAAGCAAACAGCCAGCCCTCCAACTGTAATTTTTTTCCTCCTTGAGATGATATTAGTGCTCTGAGTGGGTGTCTGGCCTCTCTGGTGAAACTTTGCCTTCAGGCAGATTATCTCTAAATCCTCAGAAGATAGGAAGTATAGTAGAGGCCAAGGTCAGAGTATGTCCAGAGGCCAGTCTGGACTTATAGCCACATGAAAAAGAAGTAAACCCATGCATGTTGAACACTGGAGAAGCCAAATGGTTTCTAGGTCATGATGTGCCTCTGGGGAAGAGCGCAGGAGGAAGTCTGGAACTGAACTTGGCTGAGTTTGGTTCAGATCTAAAACATCCCCCCAAAGTCACATGTGTTTGGAGACATGTGGTGGGATCACAGGCTCTATGTTTATCAGTGGGTCCATCCATTGATGAGTGCAGCCTAGCTGGAAGTCATTGGAGTTGTGGCCTGGAAGGGTGTTTTCCTGTCCCCAGTTCCTGCCTTTTCTCTCTGCTTGCTGGCTGCCATGGGTTGAACAACTTTCCTCTGCCATACCCTTCTACCATGCCGTTTCAGCCTTGGAGCCTGATAACCATGGACTGAAACCATGAACCAAAATCAACCTCAACTTCTTTAAGTTATAAGTATCTAGTATTTTGTTCAGTGACAGGAAAGTGACTAAGACATGATCACAGGGGTTTATGTAGCTGTTTTTGCTAAAATGCAGATGGATGGAAGTGAGCAGGGGAAGGTAATACATGCCAGCAGTAGTAGGAGGCCTGACTTGGCCCTGTGAGACCCTGGCCCATCACTCAGAATGTTCCTATCCATTGTAGCAAGGCTTGCTGACAGACTGGGGTCAGATCTGGGTTGGAAGATCCTCTGAGTGTGACTAACAGGAGTGAACACTTAGGTCCAGTAGCACTTACTGCCTGCTGGACACTGGTTTGGAGAAGGGGCACAGCAGCTCCTGACAGCTAATACTGAAGATTCCCAAGGTACCCAAGGCACCTCAATGAACAGGCACAGTCCCAGCTGGGTGGTCCCCAAGGCCTGTGGGTCCTGGCTCTCCCTAGTTTTCTGCATGCATCTCTGGGCATTTAGGAAACTCAGGTTGAGCAGATGATCTCTTTTCTCTGCCCATGGTGGTTTTCATCAGATTCTTTCAGTGCAAACAGTGGAGAGAGGAATGTTGTGTTTCAGACAGCCAGAGAGGCAGCAGGATGAAGCCACACACCTATCAGCAGCATTTTTTCAGAAAAGCATGCAAAGGTATGGGCATTTCAGGAGGACCCACAAAACCACAGACAGGAGAAGTACTTTGAGCAAATCATCAGATGCACATTAGAATGCCTTCTTCCCATCACAAGCAGGAAATTTTCAGTTTTCCAATTTAAGAAGCTAGTGTGAGAAAAGATTACCTTCCTCTATAAAGTAGGTAGAAACAATAGAAGCCTTTTTTATGAAGCAAAAATAGTTTGCTCAGCAAGATGAGCAAGATGGTGCAGAATTTAGAAAACATTAAAAAATGGAACGTGCACAATGGTGAGAACAGAGGAGGCCATGTCAAGAGAGAAAATTGAAAATGTCTAGGTTGGTTTGGGCCTTGATTTACCTGTTGAAAATGTGAGGATATTTCACATTCCAGGAACGATGAGCCAGTGCTGACAAGTTCACCCCTTAATCAGAAGGACCCAGCAAATTAATAGGTAATTCTGATGGAATAACGAAACCTCTCTCGGGTGGAACATTAATTATCACCCTGCTGTAAGGGAAAGGTGACAATGTGGATTGTCCAGGAAGAAGGCAAGAGAGAGCTATTTTCAGGGTCAGTGACTTTCCTCTTCTTTTTTTTTTTTTTTTACCCTTTTTCAGAGAAAAGAAAAGTAACATAGGCGAGAGGACTGACTTTTCCCTGTGAGTGCTGAGCTCATAAGCTCAGGACAGTCCTGTTACAGGGAAGGATTACCATATGGCTGTTTCTTTGTTTGCACTGGGAGGGTGCCCTCTGCGTCACCGAGAGGGAGCAGTTGGGATCCAGGGCATTTCAGCAAGAGCCTGGGGGTCTCTGATGCTCCCCTGGAGGTACCTACCTTGCTCTACTTCTTCCTCAGCCAGCCTGGGGGACTGACATCTGGGCCTATTTCATTTTCACATTTACCTAACACATTCTGGGCACACTCATAGAGCTAGGAGATGGGGCTGTACTACTGCTCAGGCTGGACAGCTGAGGGTTTGTGAGGCCCAGCTCCCTAGGCTACACTCTGGCCTCAGTGGGGTTGACTTTAAGCCTCTACTTTAATGATGTTGAGCTCCTCCATGGAGCAAGTGTTTGTGCAGACTGTTCCCACGGTTTGAAATGCCTTCCTCCTATTTCTCTTGGCTGATCCCTGCTTGTCTCCCAGGCCCTCACCAGAACTCTGCTATGATTTGAGTGAGTCCCCCAAGGCTCCATGAGTTCAAATTTAATCCTCATTGTGAGGTATTAGGAGAGTGGAAACTTAATCCACCTACAGTGTTTAGAGGTGGGACCTTTTGGAGGTGTTTAGGATTATATAAGGTCATTTGGGTGGTGCCTTATGATTGAATCCTGATGGCTTTATAGGAAGGAGAGACCAGAAGATCAACATACACACATGCATGCTCCTTGTTTCTTGTCATGTGATGGCCTGGGCCACACTGGTACTCTGCTAGCAAGAAGGCTGGCATCACTAGATATGGCTCCTTGACCTTGGACCAGAACTGTAAGCCTAAATAAGCCCCTTTCTCTATAACTTGCCCAGTTGTACTGTTATTAGCAACTGAAAGCAGACTAATATGAGTGTCTTCTCCGCAAACCCTTCTGTGAATGTCCCACCATAGTTAGATAAGTTTCAAAGTGATTCCCAAGTGTTCTATCCCATGCTTTTTCTGTTACAGCCCTGGTTATGCTGAATGGCTACTGTCCATCTACTTGCTTCCCACCTGAGCCTGTAAGCATTAGAAAGGAGATAGGTATTTTATCTTGTGGCCTCAGGGCTCAGCAGAAGGCTTGACACTTGATAGGAACTCCTTGAGATGGGAATAGATGGTTCACCTTGGGTGGCAGATGGTAGGTAGAGATTGTGTAGGGGGCTCCCCAAGTTGAAACTCTCTTCAGCAGTGTAGGTCCAGGCTGTGTCCTCCTATGTGTATGTGGGTAGTATGTGTATGTATGTGTATGTGTATGTGTGTCCTTCAAGAGAATCTTGAAGATCCAGGAACAATGAACAAGGACGTGAGGGAATTAGAAGCTTCTTAGGAAATATCCAACCTCCTGCTTCCAACGGGATGCATGGATGGAACCATTGGTGGTATTTTTTTGTTTGTTTGTTTGGGTTTTTTGTGGTATTTTTTTATTATTATTCATCTTATCACAGGGGAAATTCCATTCCTCAATGAAGAATATAGAAGAGACCAAGAGCCACATTAAACCATACCAAGGTAAGCTTTACAATTCCCACAGAGGATCCACTAGGATTAGTTTTGAGGAACATGTATTAAGACTTTAACAGATCCTTTCCTTTTGGACTCTCTAAATGATACTACAGGTCTTAAGACTGTAGCAACTTTACTCTCATCAGCCTTTATTTCTTCCTTCCCTCCTTTTCTCCCTCCCTTTCTTTCCCTTCTTCAAGAGGCCTAAGGAAGACATTTGAATTGTTGTAATGGAGTGGCCCAGAAATGTATTTGCATGTGACTGATGGCTGGCTTGCAGGCAGTCTGCACAGTCTACACATGCTGAGAGTCAGTCTCGGGCTGCTGGGGATCTCTGGCCCCCCTGACAAACTGATGTTTGTCCATCTGTGAGTGATAAATCAGTCACTCTACCCTGTGGACATCCAAGGTAGAAGATTTCTACTTAAGATAAGAACCTTAAAAAGAAGAATTGTATCTTGTTTATCTTAGCCTATATTGTGTGTCACTCATAGATGGTCCTTGTTAATACTGGATTGATGAACATTGTGCACATATTAATATATGATAAGAGGTTAAAATCTCATGACAATTACAGATGACAGAGAGAACTCTGGGAAGCCTTCTACCTCTGAGCCCAGGAGCCAAGCCAAGAGCACCATGGGGCGTGTGTACCATCGAACAGGCAGATGGTAAACACACATCTTCTAGTTAGAGGAGCAAAGCTACCATAAAAATACAAGGTCTTGTTGAGTGTGGGTGCATACATAATCTGAAGTAAGAGTCTTAGTAAATGGCATACTTTGCAGCTCGTAATATTTTTCCTTATCTTTAAAGTCTTTTGCTCCATAGTAAAAATAAAAATGGACAACAGAAATTTCCTTTTCTTCTAAGCCTAAATGAAGTGCTTTCCATGGTGTTGGCATCCACTCAAGAAACATTTGAATGAATGATTTGGAAGTGCAGGCAAGCTGGCTGGGACATCTGTCACAGTGCTGATGGCCAGCGTGGATGTGGCTGATCCAGCTGGCTGGGTGTGGCGCCTTGTGTTTTCTTAGCCCTCTTCCTGGATCTGGGGGAAGTGAGCTACCTTCTATGATAGAGCAAAGCCTTTCTTCCATATAGGAGATGCTACAAGAAAATTTCCAGGGTGCTCCTGTACCTGTTTCTTATAACCCATTTACTTCTATTTTTCTAACTGCCTTCTATATATGTACCGAGTACCACCTTTCCAATTCCCAGTCCAAATGGCCAGGAGTCATGGAAAGTCTTTCCTTCCCAATTCCCGTATGTGAAGGTTTTATCATCTTCAGTCCCAGAGCTGTGATTGAGGTTTTCATGTCAGAGCCCATTTTTCTGATGGCAGGTTTTTGGCAAGGCTGCTAGCCTCATAAAGCAATGTAATGGTCCTTAGGAAGCAATCGTTTGGTTATTATTTCACAACAGTTGCCAGAAGTCTAGAAAGGACCTAGTGTCTTCTGTACAGAAGAGCAAAAGGTGAGACAGCAGCCTGTGGATGGCAGGGAAGATGGCTGCTACTTTTACAAGTTAGGGATATTCTGGCACCTTCCTAAGATGCCAGGGGACTTGCAATCATTCTTGCTGTCTGAGTTTTCAATCTCCTAGCATGGAAAGCTCAATAGGAAAGAACTTTATGCCACTACAGTTTTGCAATTTTCTCTAAGGTCAATATTGCACATGGAATGTCTAATGGGATATTGCTATAAAAATGGCAGCTAATTACAGGTTAGTGGCTAAAACAACACTCTTCTCTGGAGAGCTTATGCACATAGGTTGAAGGATAAAACAGGGCTGAATGGTATTTGATTTCTTTGTGTTTATCCAAGTCTCTGGCCCAGGCAGGAAGGTAATATATGAAAAGGGACATTTTTGGAATAGTTGTTTTTGAATTATGCTCATGAAATACACACTGTGCTATGGAGGACATGTGGGAAAGCTACACTTTGACCGCATGACTAATTTTTAAAGCCTTGCATTGAGAGAATTCCCCCCAAGAACACAGCTGGGCTATTCCTTCGTGGACTGAATGTGTCAGTTCTGAATTGAACTGAAATGAAATTTCACTCCATTATGGCAACGTGAACTAAAGAGTAGACCTAGCAGCTAGGGTATTACGTAGTAGTTCATACACCAAGAACTATTATTTTATTAACTTTAAGAACATGTTTTACATAAAAACAGGCAACATCAGAAAAGCTTGGTTGATAAATGAACATAATATATCACAGATGATTTCATTCCACATTAACCTACATTTATTAGCTTAAACTGAAGGATTAGGAAAAACTTGGATCTCATTCCATCTTTAATCATAAATACAAATTGTTTGAAAGTTATTTAATTAGGATTCTGAAAATCAAAGATTAACCTACGCCATCTGACCCATGCAGCAACTAATAAATTCAGTAATTTCAAAGGAAACATTGAATTTTTCTCCTACTAAATCGAAACCTCTTGGAAACTAGTTTAAACGCACCAAGTTCCCAGCCCACCTTTTTAGTATGCATGACCAAAATACTATTTAATTTCACACTCAACTAATCCTTTAATAATTTTCTTTCAGCCAGAATGAAAAAGACTATTACTAATTTCCTAATAAATTTTTTTAAAAAGTTATTGGGATATGACTTTAACCTTGGACCAGTTTCAATTTCTTTTTATTTATTCTGAGAATACACCAAAGATTAATGTCAATGGCAAGTGAGAAATTGCCCCTAGAGTATTGTTCAAGCTATGTTTCTTACTACATTTGATTCGACTGGAATGAATTGATATTATTAGAATCTTTAACATCACTTTTAAAATGCTACTTTCTTTTAATACAACAGTGACAGCTTTAAAACTATTACTTACTTTAAATTAATAAAGTATATCACAGACAAAAATATACAATTTTACATTAAAGCAACATTAAGGGTCTCAGTTTAGTTAATCAAAAAAGAATATTGAAGAAATTTACAGGTATGGTTTAATTTTAGAGATTATTTTTCCTTTAGGGAAAAAGAATGAAATTAGACTGTCCTTCGTTTGTCTCCATGGGCAATATACTGCAAACCTGATGATTAAAACACTTGCCAGTTAAATGCTCACTCACTGAAAAATGATCACAGCAGCCTCAGTGTTGAAGCCAAAAATAACAACAAACAAACAAAACATCCCAACCAGGGGGCTTCTAAACCTCTGCCTTGAATATCCCGTTTCCTACCAGGTTATGACCCTTAATGTTACTAGATAGATGCTTGCATATCTGAGATGATTAAAAAATAAAAGACTGGCCTAAAAGCACGTCCTTCTTTAGTACGTAATGGCATACAAACTAAAGATTCCTTCTGGCAGTCCCAGGGACCCCATTTGTTCCATGTATAAGCACCATTGAGCCGATTTTTAAAGCACTTTTCAGTAATCAAATGTTTAGTGTGTCCTCAAGTTTCAATGATTTACTTGCCTTTAAACAAACAAAAAAGTGTGGGTGCTGTTTTACACTGTCCTTGTATCTGAATTAAGAAAAATGTTACTTTTGGAAATACTTTTAATCACTGTTTTCTCCCACAGGCTAGCACGATTTCATGAAATTTGGTGATTAAACAAGGAAACCTTTACCTCCAAAGAAGCACATAGCAAACCCTCTACACTGCATGCAAAGTAAGGGTATATTTGAGAGTATTTTCTCAAACTCCTAATGGAAATGGCAGACTACATGTGGGAAAGGCTGGCCTTTAAATTGCCAACTTTCAGTTTTTTAAAAAAATCTTTGAACAAAAAAAATAATGTACGAATGTAATTTGAATGACTTACAAATTATAGAAAAGATGCTATCTAAATATATGCCAGGTGATTCCTTGAAAGAAAAAAATAAACCACATCCAAATGAATAATTACATTTAAACTACTTTCTTCAATCTTGGGTCTTTCCAAAATTCTGACATCACAATTAAGGAGACATGCCAGATTCTTTTGTTGTTGTTCTTTTCTCAGGAAAATTGGGAAGAATTTGGGAAGAGAAGGAAGTGTACCTTCACTCTGGCATAGGTCCTGGATAGCGAACTTCAGCCTCAGGCACATTTTTATGGTTAAATTAAAAACCTTTGAGAATAGGAGTTTATCATGGAAATGCTGACAGATCCTTACCCAGAGAAGGGCTAGGGGCAACACAATAACATTAAGAAAGCTCTCCCTCAGCTCAGTCGTGCTTCAGCACAGGGGATAGAGTTGTCTAATGGATGCCACTGGCCAGCAAACAATGGTGATTTAATGTGCTCAAGCCTTGGTCAGACGGTAGCTCTGTGACCCCCTAAGTCAATTTTTCTTTTTTCTTTTCTAACTGAAATATGCCTCAAAGGGTAAAGGATTGCAATTTTAGCTTTCATTCATGGATATATTGCTTTCTTTCAACAATATCTGATGGGCTTGTTAACCACTCCCCCATAGGGGTGTTGAGGAGGTGCAGGAAGGTCTCATTGAATACAAAACACAAAGTGTTTTCAGTAGTTTATTCACATTTCCTTTTCTCTGCTTATTTTAATATGCACCACGTGTGAGTTAGATGAGGGCTACGGTAAAAACATTTTCCATCACTGAAATCTTACTTTTTCTTCTAATGATCTGGAGCAAATCACATATTCAGTAATCATGAGAAATAAAATGATTTCTGCTACAATGCTGAGAAAAAAAACGTGTTCATTAATATGAACAGTTCTTATCTACAGAGATGATTTACATGATGCAAGTAATGAATGAGTTCTTCCTTAACTAGTCTATTATCAAACTGAAAAACTGATTCGTAAAATTCCCTTGAAAATACCATATGGCTGGTCATGTGCCAGTAAAAGAAAGACAGTTGTCATTCCCAGGCCACCACCATAAGAGCTATATTAAATACGTGGAAAAAATATGGAAACACTTGTGGTGATGATTAAATTGATAATTACAGAGATACACTGCCATAATTGTACATATTTGTTCTATAATAAAGTAAAAAATAAGATCAATTTGGTTATAGAAATTCCTCAGAGAACACCACCACTTAATTATTTATAACTTGAACTATCCCAAGAATGTTGAGAAAAAAAATTAGAAAGCACTGGCTAAGAGCAAAGCAATCTGGATACACCAACATCATCAGCATGCCTTGTGCTTATCTGTTAACCCTCTGAGTACATCTCTGACATTCAAGATCATGGTTGCTTAGTGCTAGAGAGATTGCATTTCATTTGATTACTCAATATTTCTACTTGACAGGTCATATTCCACTGTTTATTCAGCATAGATCACTCAGATTCTACAGCAATGCACCATGATCATCATGCCGACTGAGCCCTGCATTCCTCTGAGCTGTGCTCTGCGTGTTCTGAAAACACTCCCGCATTGCCCCAGGTTTCAGTGGAAAAAGGCCTACGCCATGCACTGTAGATGTGGACACTGAATGCCGTAGCAACACATATAATGCCCACAGAAAAAGCAATAATTGAGAGAAAAAAAGGAAAATGACAATCTACTGCAAGTAGGTTTCTATCCACAGGATTCTTTACATTCACACATTTAGAGTTGTGGCCAAGTACATAGCTACTACTCAACCTTGGAATAGTGTGTTGCTTATTGTTCCAGAGAAAGCAGCAATTTCTGATCAGGTCAGTACCCTTTACTAACATGTAATCTATCTACGAACTAACATGATTCCTGGTGTTCTGTGTCCCATTCCCTGTTCCCCTCAAACCATTTTGAACTGATCTACTGATTTATGCTGCTTTATGATTTCATGTGTTATCATTTCTGGACTTAAAGCAGAAGAGAAAGATATCTGGGAGTCTGTGTTGCAAAGGTAATGATGTGTTGTGATTTAAAAATCTCTATGAATGTAGACTGTAGTTTAAGTGCTGAAGAGTAAAAAGCAGCAGTTGAAAATCAGTGACTTTGAATAGAAAGGTCATTCAGAAATTTTGATACTCTCAGATACTAAAATATATTTAAAACTGATAAAATAAGTCTTGTTAGCTATCCAGTTAAAATTTTTGAGGTATCACTGACTGATGTCTTCTGGGTCACAGAGCTGAGCAAACTTTAGTGGGGGACATTAGTTGGGTCCTGACTCAGACACCTCTATATTCTTCTCTCTGAGTATTGCCATAGTGAACAGGAAGCAGCAGGCACTCACTCTGAAATAATCCACGTTCCAGATCAAACTCAGGCCTGGAGATCCTGGCTTGGAGAGAGATTCTATAATAGAAGTGAAAATACAGATATCACTCAGAATTGGCTCTAAAGGGGGGAAAAATGTCTCCTTGGACAGTTAAAGAGTGTGGTATTAAAAAAATCATCCCAGGGAATGCGAGTTTATCCTCAGGGGTATTTTTGGGGCATTATATCCTGCTCTTCATGGGAAACTAAATAGGTAACCTAAGTGTGCACATATAGTCAAGTGTGGTGGTGTACTCCTATAATCCCAGTACTCTGGAAGACTGAGGCAGAAGGATCTCACAAGCTTGAGCCCAGTCCCTGCAATTTAGTGACTCAACAAGATCTTGTCTCAAAATAATAAAAGCAAAAAAGGGCTTGGGATGCAGCTCACTCCAAAGGCTCTGGGTTCAATTCCCAGTTCCACACACAAAAAAAGTGTAATTAGTTTATTTCCTTAGAAACCATTCTGGATAGTGTTCCACTGTGCTTTCTTTTCAGCCACTTTGCAAAGCACTTGCCTCTAACCCAGCTCTTCAATATATGGATTTCACACTACATGTGGGCTTCACACTGAGGACCACAGTATCATGAAAAAGCAGGTAAGAAAAAAGCACAGGATCTTATCTCCTCTTTCTTTTGAAATTCCAACCCCATAGAGCACCTGGCAGTTTATTGCTCTTTTCCACTGGTTGCTTCTTTTCTGCAGATGTCTGATTCTGAGCACACAGACCCTCACTCACCAAGCACAAGACAAGCCTTGGGGTCTGCACTGGCACTAGCAGCAGCTAATGTGGAAGCAGCATTTCTGGGGCAACATCAATACATCTTCCTGGAGAGAAAATTTCAGGGGAGGGTGTATTGTCAATTTCTTGGGTCAGGCCGTTTGTCACAAGCCCATTCTGTATGTACAACCCACAGCAGCAGATGGTTATATTGAAGAAAAATGATTTCCTTTTTAATGGAATTGTGAAGGAGAAGGGGTGCATATGCTAAAGTATAAACCAGCCATGTTCTAAACCCATAGGAAAGAACAATCAAGTTATCACTCTAGATGCCTTTCTTGTCTGGACATTTCAACATCTTAATAGCACTCCTTGATCTGCAGCAAAATAAAAAAAAAAAAAAAAGTGTGTCTACACCCAAAGGCCTGAAAAATTCTTGGCAAAGATTCTCAATTAAATTCTCTGCACTCAGAGGGTTAACATGTGCTATATTACATATTGCAGATCCTAGCTTGACCGATGAAAACATTCATTGCTTCTATGTTTAAAAAATTGGAAGTTAGCTTTAACCCTTTAAGGACCTTATTAGTGACAAATTACCATCTTCACAACCCCACGTGCTGTCTCACTCAGAAAAGGGAAATTACTACAAAAGTATCCCCAAACACGCTCTCTGTTCTGCCATTCAAGCATTGAATGCTAGATAGATCAGATGAAACTGTTTTACAGAAATTTGGGGGAAAAAAATCTAGTGTCTGAAAGGGTTAAGCTAGGACTTTAAGTAAAAGGGTCTCATTAAAAGGGTGAGTTGGGGGAGCGAACAGTCTCGGAGGAGCTTGGGGAGTAGTCTTCCGATTCCGAGTTGAGTTCTGGTGGAGCTGGCTGCACCTTGTACTGGCTCCTCACATCCTGGTTGCGTCTTCGTCGGAAAACCTGCCTCTCCTTATCAAGAGCGGTGGTCTAGCAGGGGCATAAAATGAGAAAGAGGACAATTAGGCCGAGGGAAATGGCATGAGAAATTTTCTAGAACATTGGAAAAACATGCTGGCCAAGTTAACTGGTCCATGATGGTTCACTTTGGTCAACAGTCTCCACTCTTGGGGAGCTCTCTGCTCCCTCACATGGAGGGCTCATGACATCAGCAGGCACAGGCAGGATGGATGATGTCACAGGTTGGAACTCTCCCCAGCCCTGTCCAGACTTCTGCTAGCTCCACATCTATTTCCCTTGATGGTAGAGGAGTGTGGCTGAACTTCAGGGAAGGATTGGTTGAATTTTAATGAAATTAATGCCTGAGATTGAACATGACTTTGAGTGCAGTTAAACCAAATGTAAATGTTCTCATGGATTTCATTTAATAAAGTTCATTTTCATCTTACTATGCAGCAAATATGAAACTGAGATTTACTTTTGTAAGAATCCCAATTCTTGGTCGCTATGCCGCATTTTTCTGAGGAAACCTCAGATGATTCCCCAGGATGTGCTAGCTGGCTGTAGCTCTGGAAGTTATTATTACATCAGAATGAGGAACAGCATGACTTCACAGATTTAATGGGTGTGGGGAGAAACAGGGTCATTACAGTGAAACCTTACACAAAAAAACAGAAGAACAGGTACAAAGCCTGAAGAAAAATATAGAACACATATAAAAGTTGAAGCCGTCCTTGTTTGAAAGTCCCTCTTTGAAAGGAGGTAGCCTGGAGGTTATTCTGCTTTTAAGAGATTACTTTCCTCTATGGGGATATACACCACCATTTTTCCTCTTGAGAATTTACTGTTAGCTTCTTCAAAGAACTCAAATAAATTTATAGCCAGCCTGGTTCTGAGAACAAAGTGAAAACTAAACCCCTCATACAACTGCTGTACAGCATTAGAACAATCTTAGATCTAAAATAGAGCAATCAAAGTCCCAAAATGAAGTAATAACGAGAGAAATAGACACAGTGTGCAGAACAACTACAGTAAATGGCTTCATTAGGCTGAACTGATCCACTTTAAAAGCTATCCACACACAGAATCCCAGGGTTACAAACCAATGAGGAGTATAAACTTTAATAATTCACTTTGTTTCACTAGATTGCTAATACAATGATTCAATAACTGGTTTGTTGAAATGTCTACCTTTGATTTTTCAACTTGTTGAATTTTTAAGAACTCTCATATTTATAGTTCTTGGTCTTATACCCATCGATTTTATGATATGTTCAGCATCATAAACTTAAATTCCTAACTTTATTTAAAACATTGTAAAGTCATAACACATGGTATTTGGCTTTCAAAGCAAACTGAGCATGTTCTGTTTGTGTAGAGTTGAATGTTGTGAAAAACAGATGTCTATTTAGTCTGACTTACCTAAAAAGCATTCTGTACTTATTCTGGGAGTAACACAAACTCTTCTCCTAGTCATAAAAAACAGTTCTATTTCTTTTTTAAGGAAGGAAATATCATTGTATTGGGCTGAATTTTGACTAGTGAACACAGGCAGTCAGATGTGAGGGAGAAAAATGCCCAAGGCTTGTGGTCAGGAATTCTGTGTCCTGCTCTGTATGTCCCTGGGTGGATGAACCATTCACTCACTTCTCTCATCTATTAAATAAGGAGCAAGAATAATTCCTTCACACCCTACAGAGTTGCTGTAGGTAAAAGTATGTATGCTTTCTAAACAGACAAGATTTCCAGAAACAGAAGGTGTTCTTTCATTTTTACAGTTTGATCTAAGATAGTGTTTTAAAATGAATAACTGTAGGTCAGAGGAAACTAATGTAAAACAAAGCCCCTGTTACAACTTAATTCAGAGTTTTCCCCTCCTTCCTTCACTGTCATTGACACAGTCCGGATATTCAATACAGCTCCACACACAATGACTAAATAGGTGGCTTGTTAAAATCGACACACACTTTTGATTCTTCTTTTTTTTAACTGAGGATTGAACCTAGGACCTTTACACTGAGCCTCATTCACATACCTTTTTCACTTTTGAGACAAGGTCTCACTAAGTCACTAAGTTGCCAGGCTAGGCTCAAATTGACAATCTTCTTACCTCAGCCAGAATGCTAGGATCACAGGAGTGCACCGCTATGGTCTGGCTTTCTTTGAATTTTTTTTTTTTAGTACCGGGTATCGATCTCGGGACCTTGCGCTTGCCATGCAGGCGCTGGAACCGCTGAGCTAAATCCCTGGCCCTTTCTTTGAATTTTTATGGACCCCCATATATATAGTTCTTGGTCTATACTCATCAATTTTTAAGGACCCTCATATATATAGTTCTTGGTCTATACTCATCAATTTTTGACCAAAGATTATTTAAGATCATCTATTCAGTTACTCCAAGACATATCCTTGGTGGCAGCCACTGAAACAGGACATTTTTCTACGAATGCCTTAAATCCAGTTTGTGTAGAAGCTGATGGTATTAATGTCAAGCCCATGCTTGGAGAATCTAATTACCTTCATTTTCACATTCACTTCTTTACATACTTATACGGAAAGTAACAGTCTCTTCCTTACTTGTCCTTCTGCCTAGAATCTTGCCCTGTCCCCATTTAAGAGGTCTGTTCTGCCTAACAAATCTCTCTAGTTAGCAGCTTTCTAAATGTTTGCCTTTGTAGGTAAACCCTCATGCTCAAATGCTCCTGTACTTTCACTTGCCTGCTGTCTAGTATTCTCATGGCAAGAGTGCTTGGAAATATATCTTGGTCATGATCATGTGTCATAAAATAAGGACTTGGTGATTGTTTCTGCTGGATTTAGAGACTCTTAGAGTTAAAAAATGCTTTATAAAGCATTTTTGTCCAAAGCTTTGTCTTTATAGGCAGGGAAACTGAGGCCCAAGTGTGCAGTGAGACTTGCCAATATTGCACTGCTATTAAATAAGGAGCAGAACTCATTTCGTCACCTGCACAAGGCCCAAGCGATATCTTCTAATTTACTCCGAAATCTACTGAAATAGGATCAAACAGAGTCCTTGTATTCTAGTAGCTCACTTCTTCTCCATTCCCATTCAGGGGAGAAGACTGACCCCAGAGAGGGCAAAAGATAAGGGTGTCCCTAGGCTGCTCATCAGGAATAAACCTTTTTCAGGAACAGCGAGTCACTCTTCACTGAGTCTAACCCCATTATAGATTTCAGGGCCTGTAAATTCCTAGGGAGACCTAGGTTTCATGACAGAGAAGCATTTTCCTGCCCATCCTTATAATAGCCTCAGAGACGGCAATTAACATTGAGTGTTCCCAACTGATTTGCTCTCAAAGATGTTTCAGAGGGTGTCTGTTCATAGGTCTCTGCTCCCAGGCCGCTGGCTTGCTTTCTCCCCAGCTCCATAGATTTGTGGTTAATTTTATAAGCTTTTTTCCTTCTCTATTCCCAGACAGTTTACTATGTACTGCTACCTCCATTCATCCTGCCTACACCATTATTGACACTGTTTTCCTTAACCACATTGTAGACTCTTTGAAGGGCCAAGATCAAGTCTTAAATATCTCTGCCTTCTCCACAGTTCACAGCACACAACAGGTACTCCATGGCTCTGTGGCTTTAAAATATGGGAAAGTCCAACAGAGGTCACCCATTTGTCTTCGGAACACCTAATGCCTAGTACATCCTGCACACAACTGACAGGTCAATTTGCACAAGATCTGATTTATTTACAGTTCCTCATAAAGGGCAATTCCTTGTACTATCCTTGGCAATGTGCTTACAGTACAGTTTTCTACTGTAAAGTCAGTAGGCTGATTGTCTCCTTTTAGTGGACACTGGATTTTATGGGACAGCATGCATTTACCCTGCTTACCTTAATTAACCATACCTTAGAACTTTGAACTCCTCACTCCCATAATCTGTGATTCCAGTGAAGATGACTCTACTCCATTCTGGGGGTAAGGTGAGTATGGGATTATACCAGAGCAAGACTGAGCTTACTGCATTTCTCAATATCTATGACTGGCTCAGAATGGGCACCAGACCCAATCAGTAGAATGCAAGTGAGTCTCTTGCTAGGACTTCAACTTTATAGTGGATCTCACTTTTGAGAGAATAGTAGGCCAAGAGGTGCTTCCCACATACTGGTACACTGATGTCAAACTAAACCCAGCTGAAGGAAGTCAGGTTGGGGGCAAAGAAAGCAAGCTTGAACTGAACTCTGAATCTATCCATCAGTGAAGCCAGATCCCATCCATGGACCTTTCTGGTTACATAAAACCATACATTTTCTTTCTGCTAAAGCCAGTTTGGTTTGTGCTTTCCTTACTTGCCATCAAACAGTCCTGTGTATCTCTGAATGTACTTAGTCATTCTCACCTCTGCATCCTGGTTCAGCTCTTTACCAACGTGAAATGGTCTCTCCTCTCCTTCTCTTTGCCCACACACATTTATTTATTATCTAAGACTTGACCACATTTCACCTACAGCATCATATTTTTTTTTACTAATCCCTCAGGCAAGAACTGTCTTGACCAAACTTTTGGCACTTAATTGCATAGTGATCTTCGGTGCATTTTTCCTGAATACCATGTAAATTGCTCTATGGTACCATCTGAAACTTAATTTTTGAGAATTCTTAGCAGACTGTGGCATACATATTAGGCAGATATCATGTACTTCTTAATTAATGCAGAATTGTTTTAGGTGAATATGTATTTTCTGAATAATAACAACAAAACTTAGAATCCAAAGCAGCTCTATAACACAAAAGAGTTAAAAGTATTAAAAGTTAATGTTTAGGTATACAACTGACCGTTCAAAGATGATCAAATTCTTATGTCTTATTAAATTAATAGTCTCATATCCATGCATTTGTCCCTTCAAAAAATTTACTGTATAAGCACTGCCATATATGTCCTTAGAATTTTAATTGACTATAAAACTAACTTGCCTCTAAAATATGTGAAGTTTATTTTTCACAATTAAATTCTATAGCCTCATATGCAGTTCAGAACTGATGAATTTAGCAAGAAAAAGGAACTATATGTTATATATATAGATAGATAGATAGATAGATAGATAGATATTGCCATAAAATAGGTTATTGAACTGTTGATCTCCAGCCTTCAAAGCATTTGAAACATAATTTGTTTTCTGAAGTGTGGCATCACAAATTCTTGGGCCTTTCAACCATTTTAACAGAAAGATTTATCAGTCCTGAAATATTTCCAGATATCAAGCAAATAGTATCACTCTTCCTTATACTTAGTTTTGCAAAGTAAGGATATTCTCAGGTAGAGAGGTGCCATTAACACTTATTTATGAGTTATTTTGTTCATGGTTTATAGCTTTGTTGGAGCCAGCATGAATGGACTTGCAGCAGAAATCCCAAATGTCTCCTCAGTAAGTTACCACTTCATTAAGAGCTCCTAGGAGAATCTTAAGACTATGTTTTCATCTTTTTGTGCTAATTATCACAGGTTAGGGGTGAGCAAGAAATCTCAAAAGATTCTGGTGTTGACTAGCGATAACCAAATACGAAGCTCTAACCTGGTTACTTCAACTGCTATGCTGTGTACTGGGTGAGAGCTATCCAGTGGCCCGAAGGAGTTTGGTTGAAAGAACAAATAGTTGATGGCATAGAGAAATGAACTAATATAAACTTGCCCTACACAGAAGCATTGCATAGACCCACCTTACACTATAAGCTTTTTACTATCATAAAGCCCCTGGCAGCTAGTAGAGCAAGTGTGAAAACTGAAGAAGGGTGAAAGAATGCCATTTACTTCAACAACTCAGGTAGCTGCATGCAGAGCAACTGGAAATTGTAGAGAAATTAATATGCATTGTGTTTCAATGCCTGCCATACCACCAGGCATACGTAAGTGAAAACACAATGCTTGCCTAACCAGGAGATTTTGTCTAACAATAGATAGGCTGAATGGATTTGGCCTGTGGCCTTTTCTGTTACAATGGAATAACCCTATGCTACACACAATGCTCAAATATTTTAAATCCTTGTGTCTGACATTGAACTTGGAAATCAGCATAAATACATATGAACTATCCATCTGATAGATCTATACAGTTTTAAAGGAAAACTGTCCCAGTGGAGATTAGGAATGAGTCAAGAATAGGAACTGAAGCAGTAGCTTTTTATTTGCTGATCTGAGTCACCCCACATCTCTGTAATGCTTGTCTTGTCTGGTAGCTATGGCTTAATCCCCTCGGAAGCAGCAGTAGGTAGAAGTCAGGAGAATTAGCTTTTTGTCCTAGCTCAGCTAATTATGTGACCTTGGACATGTTTCTAACCACACTGAGCCTGATTTCCAGGCCCACAGACTGAAGGAAGGAGTGGGATATCATGCATGATCCCAAGGGAAACTTTCACCTATGAAATTTTATGAATATGCTTAATATCACCATCAATCTACTATAATGGGTTATGTTTTCTCTTGGCAAACAATAAGCTTTACAGTCTATGGATCAAAAATATTTCTCTTCTGCAATATGGGGAAGATTCACAAGGGATGTATCTCATTTTAGTTGTGAGACAATGTTTTCTGTCATGGTGTAATTATTGGATTTAAGCAACTACATTTTTCAGAGGCAAATGTTGACTGCTTTCCCTTTTTTGCTTTTCTTAATTTATTGCTAGCCATCACAAATAGTCTTCATTTCATTAATAAAAGAACATTATTGTGCATTTTGCCTTTTAGCCCATCCATTATTCATACCACCTAGGAGACTGCACCAGGGATGCAGCTGCTGGGGCATTAATCTCAGGAACCTTCTCCTTTGCCTACCCTCACTCTGCAGGGACTAAGTTACAATTTGCTTGCCATTTTGGAAATGTTTTGCTTGCTTGTAAAATTAAACTGACGAATCAATTGAAATATCCACCCTCCTCATTTTATTGGGCTCACTGTCATGCTTTTTACAGTTCTGTTTTGGTTTGCTTTCCTATCCTTTTAGCACCTCACCAGAAACTGTAAAGTATCTGGAAACATGGTGTAGATTTTCCCTAGGTACAGATGACCATTCAAATGGCAAGTGGTGACCTCCAATTGAGTGGCCTTCCAGATGACTTCCTAAGAGTGACTCTCCTGAGTAGGATTCCTCATTTTTTTCTGGGCAAGTTGACCCTATACTTCTGCAGTAGCAGTCTTACATGTAGGCTTCTCCTGCTGACCTGCTTCTTATGAGAATGCCAATTGTATTTGCTCTGTAATTGGGTTCTGATGGCCTCTCATCAAAGGACTATGATTATGGCCACTTAGTAGGCAATGGACTTAGGGTTCCAGTGGGCAAATATCACATGCTTCCTCTATTCAGCAGCCTCTGATTTTCTTATAGATGTGACAAACTAGGCAACCTTGCCATTTGTTCTTCATGCTACTAGTGAGCCAAAGAACCATCACAGGTATGGTTTGTCTTAAGAAAATCTATGAAAATTTAAGACTTATTTTGCTGATAGACTTGTTCCTGGGTTACTAAAAATGGCACATTATCTAGAATATCTCATATCTGATTTGATTGCCCAAACTACAAAGTGCTCCAAACTATTCAAAATACATTTCTCCTGAAAATTGGTGGAAGAATGTTCCTTTCTCTGGTGAGTTCAATCACTCATTCGTGAACTTAACGCATGTTTACTGGAGACCTATTTACTGGAGACTTTCCTGCCAGTGGAGACAGTTTTTAACAATCCAAATCCCTAATCTCATGAACTTTGCATTCTTATAGGTGATGCCTTTTAATTTAGACACATTTTTCTCCTTGACGAGGAGTTGGGAAAGTTTTTCTGGCCAGATAGTTAATATTTTAAGATTTTAGACAGTATGACTCTAGTACCACTAATTAAGCTATGCTACTGTGGGTAAAAAGCAGCCTCAGACAATTTGTAAATGCATGCTGTGTTCAAATAAAACTACTCACCAAAATAAGCAAGAGGCTAGAAGATTTGGCACATTGGCCGTAGTTTACCAGTCCTGCTATATGGGACAGCATTTTAATCTTACACTTCATTGGGACTTTTGGCTCTGGCTATTTTAAGTAAAATTTGATGCTATAAAAGCAATTTCTGAAAAACAGAAATTGCTCAGTAATTTTTACTCTAATCAGAGCATACAAAAATTTATAATTCCACTTTAATAACAAATGGTTTCATCTTGAAAGATAATTTTCTCAGGAGGATTTGATCTACTGTGGAGGACACGATTTTCTCTTGAAAATAAAAATACAAAGCAATCATTTATGATATCTTTTTTGGGATCATTTGTGAAAGCCCTGTACACACACACACACACACACACACACACACACACACACACAGATTTGGAAGGTGGATAACAGTCTTCTTTTTTATAGGCAGGGAACCTGAAAATCAGAAAAAGAATGTAACTTGCCCAAAGTCATTCTGCCAGGACAGACTGTATCCAAATCCAAACATAAGCCTTCCTGACTCCAAAGCCCCCTTCTCTCCAGCCACAAGGCTGCCAATCTTTAATCAAGTCCATTTCATCTTGATTCTCAAAATTGTTTACTTTCTAAAAGTGGTATGTGTTTCATATGTATCTGAGAATTGTTTGACTCCAGTGTGTGGACATTTATACTCTTTCCTGATAGGATGTGTGCTAATAGTTAAGTTCTTTACATTCATTTCTACATGTTCACACTTGAGCAAGACTTAATCACATCGCTGAACATCACTAAGAAACATTCTTGAAGTATGGCAGGAATGAATATGTAGAAGAAATGTAGATGTTTACTTGAAATAAAAAAGTGAAAGTAAGTTCAAAGTAAATATGATACCACATAATATTCAATCAATACTGAATCACCAGGAATCTCAAGGAAATGTATACAATCTCAGTTCCTTACGCCTAAGGAGTAAGACTTGGAATGCCATGACATTTTCTCTAATGACAAGTAGGTTAAGTTTTTAAAAAGACCCATATATGTTGTTGGAATCCTTCCTTAAGTGGTCTCTTACAACAAAGCAAAATGAAACCAAATCAAACCTCAAACAGTGAGGCACCTGTTTGACTTGATGAAATGACACAGATGATTCACTCTGCCTACATTTCTTGCAATGGCTTCTCATGATTCTGTAATAGATGTAGGGCTTGCTGGTCTCCTGAACTTGCTGGCCTAACAACTCATTTGTAGGGGTATCCAGGTATAACTACAAGACCAATTGCAGGACTTTTCAGAGACTTCTTTGTCATTGCAGACTGAGTGGTTGTAAAGTTTAAATCTATGCTTTTTCATATGTTGACCCCTCTCCTACACAAACAGAAGGAGCCTTAAGAGGGCTTGGGTGGTGGCTAATCCCTTGCTAGGACAGAGTCATCTACCCTTCCATCTGGTAACCTCTGACATTAAGCAGGGAGCTCATTCTCATTTGGCAGAGTAAAGCCTCAGCAACTGGCCATACAGTCCTGCTGAGCCACTCCTGGCTGAGCTGCACTCCAGAACCCTTCTCACATCCTGCTGTAGTTTCTCCCTGACTTTCATTGCTACAGTCCTTGCAAACCTGCACTGAGCAAGATGCATTTAACTGACCCCATTCCTTTTAACAACTGAGCATGCCAGCATTTAATAGCCTTGTAAAGACGGTGCGCGGCTGCCACCGCTGTGCCTCATTACTCACTGCTTCAGGACAGTGTGGAATTCAATACGCACATTTTAGTCACATCATGCCTGGGAACCCAACCACCCTTTGTCTTGGCTCATTTCCCCATCTTATATTGTTCAGCATTTTTAGCTTGTGTCTTGTTTTGATGTTTCTGTTATTTAATTGGGTTACCCAGGCCCCATTGTCATCCTGTTCTGTATGCTCAGCTGCAGAATTCTTTTCTGTGTTATTGGCTACACAACCTGCCACAGCGACTGCTTCACTTGAGAAATGTGACTGCATCTCCTTTTAGATAAGGAGAGCTTTTCAGAAAGGGAAATACGTAACAAGATGTAAATGTTTTCCAGTGGGGAAACACGATGGATTCATGGTCCCCACAGGTGTGGAATAGTCCAGTGAGCTTGCTCCTGCCATCATGTCCTCCCTGGACTCTGGGTGACAGGAGCAAAGTCTCCTGGATAAATGGCTCAACCAGGGGATGCTGTTCCCCAGCCTCAGCTTGGAAGTGGCTCTCTGTTAAGAGGCAGGAGGATGAAGGAGAAAAGGAGAAAAATGGACTCCTACCACTTCTCCTCAATCACCAAAAAGTCAATTAAGAGGATCACGCCAATTCTGGGCACCCCAAGGAGATGGCTTTCCCAAACTATACCAATGTGAAATGCTTTACAAAATGCAAGTGCGACTCCCAAGTGTTCTGCTCAGACTAGTGAAAACAGCCACAAGCACTTGTAAACAAAACAACTGGGAGCAGGGATGCTCGCCTGTAATGACTGTTTATGTTGGAAAGTTGGCTGCCACTGTGGTTAGACAAATGCTCCCACTTCTGTGGAGATAAAAGGCCAGCATTTGCAATCAGTGAGGAGAGTGTGTTCGTTCTGTGGCTAAATGGCATTATAAAACTTCCTAATTAAGCCTACATGCCAATGAGTTTTTAGCATCATTTCTCCAATTTAGCTTTTCATACTGGGTGCCCTGTTTAGTACAGCATTAACTATAAACATTGTTGTTACTGCCCCCAGCTGGAAAACAGAGCAGTTTATGTGAGGAAGAAGAAAGAGATTATCTCCCATCTGCTCCTGCCCATTATTCAGGGATATGTCATTTTGTCTGCTGATGGGAACCATCACTAGGATTTTAGTTAAATGGCCTTTTATACTTGGATTTTTATTAATTATTATGCTTATTTGGTACTTTGCTTCCACAAATTTAGCAATTTAATTTCTAAAGGTATATTGTTTTTAATTAGATGGGTTTAGGTATGTAATTTTTATTATACAAATATGCACAACTCTAATCAGACATACTTGATGCTTATTTTTAATCATATATCAACTTTCCTCATATGCCTGGTTAATATGCCCGAGGATAGGAGATACACAATTAAAAGAAGGAAGGCACATGGTATGATTCGATTTATATAAAGTATAAAACCAGGCAAAGCTAATTAATGGTGATAGACTCAGGGGTCAGTGTTTAACCCTGGGGCCAAGTGATCCTCCAGAATGGTCTGGGGAGGGGGTCCTGGGGTGCTAGGAATGTTCTGTGCCTGATCTGGGAGCTGCTTACAGGGACGTGATTGAGTTGTAAAATCCACCGGGATGTGCATACATACATGTGCATACTTCTGGATATGTATTATCTTCCTGTAAAAAGGAAAGGATGGATGAATCATCTTTCACATTAAAAAAATCAAAAAGCAGAGTCTGTATGTAGCCAAATCTTAATTAATTTACCCTCCCTCTTCCAAGAAAGGATCAGAAATAAAACAAAGTTCTTTCTACACCTACAAAGTGGATTTACTTAGGTAAATTAAAGGGTGAATATGCAACTCCTACATGCACACCAATCTGGGAGATATAAATAGCCTTCTCTGTAAATATGACTTTAAAATATCTTGTTGAGGCTTGGGTGTTTTCTTGTTTTAAACATATTTGAAAATTATCATGATTTTAGTGTATTTTGATTGTTCATCAATCTCCTAAATCTTTTGTTTGGAATGTCTAATTATAGAAAAATAATTAGGAACAAACTTGGAGGCTTCAATTATATATTTACTATATATATATATCCATTATGTATACATATACATAATTTTTCTTTTTGTCTTGTTTTGTTTTGGTAAAAATTGGCAGTCTAATCCATGAAACAATGTCAGGCAGACACTATCACTGCCAGTAGGCTCCAGCATGTGGAATTTTTCCTGGCAGACACTAAGACGTGGAGCTTTACCTGGAGATCATTTCAGAGATGTTAAGATGTTAAGTTCTAGGGAACTTCTCAGAGTTCATATCTCAAACCATCAAAAGCCATCCTGCTTGTGGATAACTTAACACACACCCCCACACACACATACACACACACATACATGCAATGGCCCTTGCAGGAAATGCCAGGGCCATCGACTAGAAGAGAAAACGATGGGATAGGATTCTTAACCCAGTTAAAAAAAAATCAATACCTCCCATAGGCCATTTTGCTTGAGCAGATAAGCCAGCTAAATAATCTGACAGATACAAAATATTGAAAAGTAAATTCATGCAATAGCTAGTACATAGAGGGATTTCCAGGGGGAAGAGAGGTAACAATAAAACAAAAACAAAACAAAAATGTGGAGAATTTCAAAACACAAGCTTACCAACACACACAATGCATTCTATAGCCCGCTATATTTGAGGTGCTTCTACTACTAAAGTGTAAATGCATTGTTTCATCCATCTAAGAAGGTCAAAGTTGGGCTTGATGACTTTAAAATGACAGTATATACTTCTATAGAACATACACTGAGGTGCTATCATTCTCTCATTTATTGAGGGACAGAAGAGCACTGAAAATCGTTATAATTAGCAACATCAGGCAAATGCTTTGGCATTAGCACTAAATATACTGTCCTTTTAACCATAGGAAAATTGATACTGAGCATGTGCAATGGAAAGAAAGCTGGCAAATGTCAGTGTGAATAATGGGTGAAAAAAAGGAATGAGGGGGTGTGGCATCTCAATCAAGATTAAAATGAAACTGATAAAGCAGCATATGGACTGGATAACAAATCAAAAGCATGTTTATCCACTGAAGGAACTGGTTAATGGAGACTGCCAGCACGTTGCCATGGAAACACTGACTGTTGAGCTGCACCATCTCATACCTTATCCAATACATTCCTGGTTGTTGGTAGTAGTCCAAAGACCCTGATCTCTTGATGGTAAACCCGTGGTCCAGCTGAGCAGAGAGAAATGGGGCAACTCAGTGGATCAACATTGTGCTAAAGAATTAAGACTCCAGACCAAGCTGTTCTCCATTAACTACATAGGTATATATAGTGACGATGTCTCTTCTGCAGGGGAACTAGCTAATATTGTAAATCTGCACATTGGAAATAGAAAGGCAAGAAAAGACACCAAACCCTCATGAAAATCTTGGAGGCCAATTTGTTAGCATAGCTCTAGTTTGTCAAACAGGCTTTTGAATGCACATTTAATAATGTCCTCTCAATTTCAAAAGGCATAAACACTTTTTCATACGCTATAGAATGAAAAATGCTTTGTAATTAAATAAAGTTTTGAAATAAGTTTTAGCCACCTAAGAGAAAGCAGATTGGACTACCTCCCCCAAATATTACCCCATTAGTACCCCATTTAAATTTGAGGGTTTTATAAATGTAAAAGAAAAAGAATCAGGTTTAAAAACTCCCATGAATCACAGTCATTTGGATTTTTCTTTAAGAGTTGATTTTTCAGGCCAGGGATTTAGCTCAGTGGTTTCACTGCCTGCCTCGCAAGTGCAAGGACCAGAGTTCGATCCCCGGTACCAAAAAAAAAAGAGTTGATTTTTGAAAGCAGAGCTATCCTTATAGGTGAATCCTAATTACATTTCTGAACTAAAGAGATATAATATAAAACAGTCAGTAAAATTTCTCTAGCAGAATAAAATTAAATGAAATAATTTTCACTGTACATAAAAAATGCATATACAAGGTGCTTGTAATTAATAAAAGGCACAATATATAGAAGACAGGATAAGTTTTCAAAGTTGTTCATCCTGGAATAAGTTGTTAGCTTTTGACTAGCTGGGAATAAAAGATTTAATCTCAAAACTGGAAGAAACAATAATCATGTTGTATGTCTACTTCCCCATTCTACTGGTGGTAGGATGCAACCTGAACACTTTTCTTTAGAGAGGGGCTCATGAGCTCTTTCAAGTGTTCTGCTGGTGTGATGCTGTTGACAGTTTCTACTTCTAAATTCACAAAGGGATTTCAAAAACAAGCCCCGGCACCAAGCATTAAACTAAAAACTGCTTGGACGATTTGGTGTTCGGATTCAAAACCAGGCTATCCCATTGTTCATGGAAAGCAACCTGAGGTTTTAATCTTTTTAAAAATGTTTATTTCGTTTTATTAAAAAAAATTTAAATACACTTTTTCTTAGGAAGATGGCGTGTAATACAGGTTTAGTCCACAAAGATGTCTACATAGTAACTAGTTCTTTACTGCCATCTACAGGCCAAGTCTCATACGACAGGCCATAAGGTCTTTTCAGAAATAAGCTTCCCAGTATCACAATTATATGCACACTGATTAGTATGGATTTGTTCAATTAGACTGAAATGCTCTATTTGCATGAGCAAAATGCAAAAGAAGAGCTTTAAAGCATTAGGAAAATTATCAGTTAAAATAATCAACAGCATTAAATGAAGAAAAATAAATTGGAACTGACATCTTAGTCATCGGTTCTTCATCAACCTGAGCAAATCTAATAAAGCCTCCCTCTCCTCCCTCAGCTCTCAAAAAGTACACCGTTAAAATGTCATCTCTAATTCCATTTTATGTCTATAAATTGCATTTTAATAACCTTTTGTTTCCTTTTCTCCTCTCCCTCTGCATGTGTGTGTGTGTGTGTGTGTGTGTGTGTGTGTGTGTGTGTATGTGTTTAACTCTCCCAACTATATATGGAGAAAGGTAACAGAGGGACAATGGCGTCTTTCTAAGAGAGATAGAATGTTGCAATTCTGCTAAGAACAATGAGTCTCCATCTAATCCCATTGCTTGACCCAATGTCAGAACACCTTTTCTCCTTTCGGAAGGGCTGGGTGATGCTCAGGAACCTTCAGCTAGTAATTTCTTTCCTAGCCAGTTCAAGGCCTTCATGCAACCTTCCTATAAAGTTATCAAATGTCCCTTTTTGGGTCTTAATAATGTAGGGAGTGGGGAACAGAGAAGAGAAAAATGACAACATGAACAAAAACACTATGGTTCAGACTACCAGTACATGTTAAACTACACACAGGTCACAATTACACCATAAATAGAGTCTGCTTGTTTTGACAGTGTGCTCTTCTCCCTTTTGTCATTGTAAGAAAGAAAAAGTGTCATAAATTCCTTTATAAGCATGAATGACTTCTAGCAGGTAGTTAGGGTACTAACTAAGGAAAGAGAAGTGCCTGGTAAAGACTAATGATTTATTTGTTGATTTCCTATAAAAATAAAAATGAACTGGCACTACAATCTAAATTGTTTAAAAAATTTTAAGATGTATATGATTTCCAAACAGTCAGTCTTGGGATAGAGGCAGTTTAAAATAAAATAAATTATTTTATTTTATTCCAGTGAGAGAATAATTGCCTAGGAAAAATCGCGTGAATAAAATTTATGCTGAAATCAATCTTTGTTCATCTATGATGTGGTAAATCAACAATTATACCAAGTTATTAAATTGTCAAATGGTCTTTATAGAATATACTTTTTACAAATGATATTTTTTCTACCTTCCATTTATATTCTGCCTCATAATAAAATATTGTTTTTTTGCCAGTCATACTTGAGTTTGAAGTGGAATATTATTTAATGCCAGGACTCCTTTTTCTTCAGATAGACACCTAACACTTGGTCTCTGCACTTCAAAAATGGAAAAAAATATGGATTTATACACAGCTATTCCAATTTCTAATTTGCAGCCCACCCTGGGACTCATGACCTCCTCAGGATTCTTGTGGAGAGGGGGGGACGTTTTTGAGGGAAAGTATCCTGGAAAAGGTGCCTAAATTGCACATAATATGGCAGATAATTTTCTCTTGAAACAACCTCTAAAATTTATATTCATATTCTCTTTCATACTAGAAATATTAATGACAGTAATTAACATGTGGATTGTGCTCAAGAGGTGACAAGACACGTTTTCAGATGCTTTTCCAAAAACAGCCAATTAATTTGAGTATGAGTTAATAATAATAAAAAAAAGCTTTGTAGGGTGAAAAAACATTAAACAAGCATGCAGTGAATGTGTAACTCATAATTACACAGGCCACTTCACAATTGATATAAAACCAGTTTGTGCAGCTTTCAAGGAAAACATGATGGAGATGAACTGAGAAATCTGCATTAAAAATTGCCTTCAAAATGGTCCAATTACAATATTTAGAAAAAAAAATCAGTGGGCATCTGAACTTCGAACACTAACTGGAGTTTTTTAAGATACATTTAGATGAAGGTTTAATAAATGCATAAGAATTAGGTTACAGAATTTATTCACATTTGATTAAAATAGGACTTCCCCTTAAAGATGTGTTATCTGTAAATTGGAAAACTGCCCTGAAGTTTTGACCCTTAGTCATTGTAGGCCTCCCAGAATACTGTGAACAAATTAGTACTGAACAGCCAAGGCAAACTTAACCAAAAATTAATTAAAATAAAAGACCAGGTAAAAGGAAAGCAAAAAGAAAATGACAAAAGTGGAAAAGGCACTCTCCCTAGCAGTGGTAGGCCCTGAGCAGGAGCAGAAAAGCAGTCCTTTTCATGGACAAGCGTGCTGGCAGCCTGTTCCAAAAGAAAACTATGCACAATTGGAATCAAGCATTGGAATATTTGCATCTTGGATGAACAATGAAAACGGAGCATAGAAGATTTGATTTAGTTGAGCATCATGGTGAGATTGTTACTTGCAAAAATTACTGACTGAATATCAGCTGATAAAGAGCACTGGCCATCTACAGAGAACTAGAGAGGACAAGAAGAACAACTTGAAATTTTAAAACTTCAGCACCTCTGAGTAGTATGCAAGAGTATGCATTCTAGTTAGCACCGTCTGTCTATTCATGTGCCAGTTACCCATACACATGGAATTCACTATTGAAAAGGTTCAATTGAGAAACAGAAAATGCAAACAGTACACAGTGTGTATGAATGCATTTGTACCATTCTCAAATTCTGGAAGCCCATATCAGATATTTAGTAACCCAGATCTGGGAGTGGTTGTGTCCAGTAGGTCAATTATTTCTCTTTAGTTTTATTTGGAGCTTAGCAAAGCCAAAAAGAAAAAGAAGTAAATAAAATAGAACTACCCATAGAAGGAGTTAAATATTCAGCACTGCCCAGGAGTATGAGGGAATGTTAAATAACATAAATAATTTCTAAAAATTTGACATCATAATGTATTAAATTCATCATTCAGAAAAAAAAACAGCTCAAGTGATTTTCACATTGAATGTGCTTTTGGCATTTACATACTCTGGAAAAAGAGGAAATTATTAAAAACTCAAGTAATCTGGGACTTAAATATATTTACCCTAGAATATAATACCAGGAAGTATGAGGTTTCATTATTTCTTGGTCCAATTTAATCTTTGCCTAGAGCAGCTATCAAATTGCATGTAATGTATGTCTGCACACATAGAACAGAACAACAAAAAAAATCTTGCGCAGCCATATTAATAAAATGGTAAATGTTAAAGGACTTTCAACTTTAAGAACAGAAATGTATAAGGAGCAAAACATTGTAACTTCATCGGGTGTTCACAGAAATTCAGTCTCACTGAAAATCTTATGGCCTGAGCTTTCTGTGGTGTTTTGGCTTTAGGCTAGGTGTAGTATAACGATAAGTAGTGTTCCAATGTCTCTCTGCTATATTGTCTCTCTCAGCTTCCCTTTCCTTCTAGGTTTTGGCAAAAAGGACACTGTGAACTCTTTTCTCAAGAGCCAAAAAGT
Organism: Heterocephalus glaber; assembly: GCF_000247695.1. Next base: position 1,657,952 of record NW_004624776.1, on the reverse strand, counting down.
TTGTATTGGCACAGAGTCCAGTGAGGGGAGGTTTTACTTAAAAAAAAAATAATGAAACTAATATATACTGCAAGATACCCTGGAGGTGTTGGATAATGATTTGACACCCAGGGAAATGATCTGTAAAAACACACTCACATATATAAGTCCCACACCGGCTCTTGTGCATTAAGTGGTAGAGCTGTCTAAAGAAATGACCCATTCTGCTGTCTCTGGGTGGAATCCCCTAAGTACTGCTTGTCTCTTAGGCAGGTTGCTTTTAAAAAGTTAGAGGTGGTTATTTCAGATGCTTACTGCTATGACAGAAACTCCGGCTGCAGTGCTGTTCGGCTTGGGGCCTGTGTTGAAATGCTTCTTTATCTTTCCAGCTACTGACAGCTGATGTTCATTTTCTGGGAGGCCATCATCCTGCAGAGAAGACAGAAAATGAAAGAAAGAAGGGAAGAAAGAAAGAATGAAAGAAAGAAAGAAGGAAGGAAGGAAAGAAAAGAAAAGAAAAGAAAAGAAATGAGATTCATGGGAAATGAAGCCAGATTCTCCTAGTCCCAGGCTGCAATCTTAGAATTCAGAAGATGTCACATACAAGCCAGTCGAGGTTTCCTCATGAAACCCTGCGGTTGGACGTACTTTTCAAGGTCTTATTCATGCCCCTATCTGTTCTACAATTAATTTTCTTGGTGTTACTTGAACCTCAGAGATTTGTTTCTAAATTAAACTCTTTAACACACACATACACACACATACACACACACACATACACACGAAACTTAATATAGACAACTCCCCCTAAAATCAGCATGCACACATTTCCCCCCTTCTAGCCCATCATGTAGACTCAAAGCCAAGGACACTGGCAGAACTGGGCTCATGCAGGCTGTAAATAAACTCAGGTTTGTTCTACCTCTACTCAACTGGCCATTCTAAAATCCCAGACAGCCTTTCAGGCAGAGTTTTTCCTCAAGTTTAAAATGCTCCTTGTGACCTTCAAATCATGTTACTATGACATATTCCACATCAGAGCTCATTTTAATGATGGCTTCTGCTCTCTATTGTAGCCATCTATGACTGAGGCTGGACAAATTGCTCTCATGTACTAAATACTGTTAGAATAACCAGAAGCAGGAGCATAAATATGTGGTGCCACTTGCTAGCTCACTGTGAAAAGGCTACATAATTATTATGTATTGAAAACATGTACTAATAAAAATTTTTTCCATTAACTTTATTGGTACATTTTAGGTATACAATACAGTTACATTCATCATTGGGATCTTGTACCCTTACATGATGTATCTTGGTTCTTATTTTTTCCCTATTCCCCTGCCCTCCCTTCACCCCCTCCACCCCTCCCTATTTCCAAAGACTTCGTTTCCATTTTATTCCTTTTCTCGTATTTTAATGGCTGCATGGTTTTCAAAGGCAGAGACTATATTTTGTGATAGTAGATGCTTAATAAATATAAATGGATGAATAAAGTATTTGTTGCTACCTGTTAAACCCAAAATTCTGGCAAGACTTCCAAAGCCATTCCTCATTTTTCCTTTCTCCTTCCTCTCTATCATTGTGGACATCATTTCTATCCAAGAAAATAAATCTGCAGCTCCCCAGCATGCCTGCTTGCTCTTTTTGCCTGACTGTTTTCTCCACATGGAGTTTACTCCTTCTTTTCAGCATTTTGCCATTCATTTATTTAAGGACATTACTGCATATTTATAGGGGACCAAGCATTGTGGTAGGTAGTGGGGAAATGACAGAAAAATAAGAATGGGTCCTGTGCTTTGGGATCTTGTGGTCCCTTTTTCCTTAAAAACTTGATTTTGAATGACCTGTTTCAAGACATTTTTCCTCAAGTAAGTGCAATCCAGTCTAATGGTGCTTCTATAAATCCCTAAAACGTTTTCATTATATGAATTTGCATTACTTATATTTTTCAGTATTAAGAGATTCTATTATCTATCTATCTATCCTTGACCTTGCCCTTTTGTGTCATGTCTTACAAATTTTATTTTCTCTCTCTATGTCTGTCTGTCTCTGTCACTGTGTCTGTGTGTGTGTGCACGTGTGTGCACGTGTGTGTGTGTTTGGTATGGAACCCAGAGTCTTCCCACTGAGCTACATCCCTAGTTCTTTTCTTAATTTTTAAATTTTGAGACAGGATCTTGCTAAGTTGCTAAGTTGTCTAGGCTGGACTTAAACTTGTGATCCTCCTGCCTCAGCCTTCCAGAATGCTGGGATTACAGGTATATGCCACTACATCTGGCAAGTTTTTCATAATTTTTAATACAAGCACTTGGTGTAGTATCCTGCACATAGTGGGTATTCTCACTTTACAATATTCTTGTACTTATGGATTAATGGCCAGAAAAAGGGATAACTAATGTTCATTAAGACACATTTGAAACCAAATGTGGAGGAAGAAAACAATACAGAATGTATTTTTAAAAATTCTTTGTTGTGGAAAAAGTCAGAAATAAAGTGAACATCACTTAGAGTGAGATGATACTGGGGAGATATTGGAAACAGCGACATATCACATTCTCACTATGTAGAGGGTGTGTTAGGGATAGAGGGCTGTGGAAGGAAGAAAGGATCTCTGCCTGCTAGGACCCTGCAGGCTAACTAGGAGAGAGAGTACACCCAGACCATGCTGAATAATGAAACAGATGAGGAGCATAAGAAAGAATTGTCACAGGTGGCTTCGCAGCCTCATGGCTCGACTAGCAACCCCAAGGGAATCCTGGGGAGAGAGGACCTGTCTCCCATTGTGAGCAATCAAAACAGGCTTTGATGAGGGAAGTGGGATCTAACTTCGTCCTTCGTGATGGGGAGAATGTGACAGGCAAAGAGGAGGGAAAGTGGTCTTTTGCTGTATAAGATACATGAATAGGAAGCCACAGGCATGTTTGCCAAACAATGGCTCAACCAGATCATGTCTAGGAAAGGGATCCCATGGAAGAGTAGAGGGGGAGAGAGTCAAAGAGCAGGAAAAGACTGACCATGAATAAGTACTAAAAAGATACCAGGCATGAAGTCTTAGTCTCAGTTAGGAATAAAGAAATGCTTCCTAATGTCAGTGCATGACCTGTGAAGTACTTCTCTACCCAGACATTCATACAGTGTATATCCGGTTCTGACTGCACAAGTGAAAGAGAAGTTGGATGATAATCACAAAGAATTAGAACTACACAGTTCAGAGTTTTAAACATAAAGGTGAATTCAATGCTGTATATAAATACTTTTTTTTTTAAATGGTGGATCAAAAACAGACCCCTGGAACTTAAGCCAGACAAACACCCTTGGAGTCTATGTTAGAATTTTTGAGGGTATTTAAACATTTGACAAGGCATGAAATGATGCTGAAGGTCTTACAAACATTGGCATCGTGCTCCTGGCATAGTTTGGGCTCTGCCTGAATGAAAGGGGCCACCCTGAGACAGTGGTGCCCCATCAGGGCTCACCTCCAACATCATGCATGAGCTTCTAACCAACTCTCAGTAGAGTTTCAGGTCACCTTGGGCAAAATGATTTCTATGAACTTCAATTGTAAAACACTATAAAAAGTGAGACCAGGAAGCAGATCGAGAGAAGGTATTTTTGTTTTTTTTTTTTTTTTTAGGACAAAAGAAACTTGTGCATACTTGTGTCTCAGGATAAGAAACTAGTAGAAAATGAGAGTGAGAAGACAGGAGAAAGGGATCGAAACAGGGAGGGAGGGTGGCAGGGGAGCCCTCTGCCCTGGGGAGATGGGAGGTTTACATGGCTCTGTGAGGCAACAGGAAGCAAGTACAGAATGGACAGGACCTGTTTGGAGGTATAGGGAGGCAATTTATAAGAGGAAGACAGGCAGAGGAAGGTGAGGTAAGGCTTACCTGTCAGGGGTCCTGTGCCACTGATGTACACATATGATTTCTGTCATCCTCACAGTAGTGTCTACCACATGCATTAGTCCCATTGTGAAGATAAGCAAAACTGAGGCTTACGAAGGTGAAATCATTTGCTCAAGGTCACACAGCTACAAAGTATCTAGCCAGGACTCAACCAGATCTGAAACTATGTTCTTTCTACCACGCCACATTGGATTCCCTAGCATGGTGTCCAGCTATCAAAGACCTGCAGAAGTGTTAAGTGAAAATACTTACTGAATCATTTTTTTCCATGATGAAAATCATCCAATAGAGAGGGAGAATGAGAATGGAATTAGAGGCTGGAAAAAAATATAGTATTTGGATAGGACTTAATGGAGCCTGGGAAGCATTTGGAGGTCAATAAAAGGGATGCTGAGCATGTCAGAGGAATGCTCCTGTGGGATGCAGTTAGAAACTTCTATGTCAAATGAAGACAGAGCATCCACTTATCTGGCATGTGTTGACTTGGCCTAATGGGGTTGGGACTCCAGAGCCTGCATAGGGAGGCAGTGCTGGAGGCCTGGCAGACACTGGATGGAAGTAAGTTGCACTTTGTCAGTGGTGCGGTGCTATGATTGGCACAGGCTGTGTTAGCAGCTTGGGTGCAAATAAGGAGAAAGAAAGATAGCTGAGTTTCCAGAGAAGTAGCCCCTGTTTGACTTCTGAGGAAGATTCATCTCTTGTTGAACAATCTCACCTCCTCCTCCTCGCTCCCTCCATTAGCATCTTTGGCAGAAATACTTTTACCTGGCTTTTGCCCCCTGATGTCCTCGAGCTAAGAGTTTGCTTTCTTATCACCTCACAATGGACTTCATTATCATTTCCCAGTTGTATTCTGGTCCTAATCTCCCTTCAAACTCCTAGCACCTCTTTCAGATGATGGGGCCTGGATGTTCAGGTGAAGCTTTGTGCTTTCCTGGGGTTATTGGTTCACGTCAAGGCAATGAAAGTAATGAAAGAACTCTGATGAGTTGCCAGAGTTGCTTTTGACTTCATAACTTAAAACATTTCAGGATTTTTTTTTCCTCCAATGAAATATGGCATCTCAGCTAGAGGATGTAAACTCACACATACATATACACGCACCATGGCAACAAAAAGGTCTGCAGCATTTTTTGATAAAAATTCAAGTGCTTTCAGCATAATTGGATTAAAAGACATAAACAACTGGCTTTGCAGGTTCTAATCCATACCTGAGCCATGCAGATTGATAGGGGAGATTTAGCTAACTTACTGTCTTGCATTAATAAAATAAATAGGGCCATTAAACATACATTTTTATATATACATCTTTATCACCATTATTCTGAATGGATTGTGTGCCAAAAACATGCTATGAATTTTCTAAACGTGACAAACCTGGCAGTATTTTACAAATAGTTATAGTATTATTACCATACGTTCTGGTTTGGGAGTAGTTTCTGAAGTTTGACACAGGCTGGTTGTGGTTTGAGGTTAGTGGTTTTTGATTTAGAAATTCCCATCCACCACTTGGCAGAGCATTGCAACTGACAAGAATGGAATTAGTTTGCAAAATGGAAAACGAGCTCTCACAGCTGTCTGCAGGAGACCTAGCCTCCTGGCCTCCGTTCTCTAGGGGTTGCTGGGGAAGAACCATGGGGAGGGGTTTGGGGGCTCGGATGTGAGGTCACTCAGTAGAGCGAATTCCCTTCTTTCCTTGGGGAAACCACCTCAGGAGCCATGCATTAGAAACCCTCCTCCCCTCACGGAGTTTTGGTTTTGAATCATGGATCTGGTTTCCAGTCTATTCCTTGCCAGACTCTATTATTAAAAATATCTGTAGATTTATGAGAAGATGGCAGTCTCAAGCAGTTTACTACCAGAATATTCTGATTTAGTTTAAAACAATCCCAAGTTCATTAGTGTGCTCTTCAAGAGCAGCTCCATTTCACCTCCCAGTGTGCTGCCCTGATTCTCGCTAACCATCCCCAGCTGCACAGCACCCCAGTACCTGTGACCCTCTTCAGCATGGTCCTGGACAATCTTAATTTACTTCACATTTTCTTCCCAAGTGTACAATTCACACTACACTTGGGGAGAAAATGTGAAGTAAATTAAGATCTACCTCAGAGCAAGGAGAGGAAAAGATTTTTGTCCAAGTGGAAAGTGAAATTCCATGCCATCATTTATAATTTATGAATATAGATAAGTGGTTTCATATATTATTACAATGTAATTGGGGTTTGCTTAATTTCTAAGAAATTCCACCAGTACAATGAGATGAATGCATCTATATTTTTATTGCAGTAGGGCTGATTTTTATTAATCAGCATGGAATATCCTGGGAGGTATCCAGGTTCTTGTTTTGTTCTTCTTTTCCTCATTGATTTTTTCTTTTGGAATATCTTGGTTTAGTAGTTTTTCAAAAAAGTAGGTAGGATAAGGGGGAAAAGCAAAATTTAAAGCCCAGGAAGGCAATAAAACCCCTTGAATTGGTTACATAATTAGACTTATTCAAACTATTCTTCTTACTAAAAAAGGTTTCTCAAACTTGGTCTCATACATGAATCACGCAGGAGCCTTTAAAAGTCCTGATGTACAGAGGCCTGCACAGGCAATTACGTCAGAATTCAGCTGAGGATGCTGTGATCCTAGTGTTCTGGGAGACCGAGGCAACAAGACTATGATTTCAAACCCAGCCTGGACAGTTTAGCGACATAATGAGACTGTGTCTCAAAAAAAAATGCTGGGAATATAGTTCAGTGTGAAGGCCCTAGGTTCAATTCCTAGTATTACCAAAACAAAACAAAACAACCAAATAGAAACAAAATCAGGAGAATCTCTATGGACAAGTCCTGGGGATAAGACCTTGTGCTAGAAACTCTATTAGATGGACTCCTTTGTGCCTCACTTTTTTCATCAGTAAATTTAAGAAAATAATTTGAGGTCAAAATAGATTCATATAGTTACAGTGCCCTAGAGCATCAGGGGAACGGCATGGGTTGTGGTGGGTCAACATTTTAAAAATAAAAATACAATGACAGTAATATGTTTAAAATATGACAATGATAATTTGGTACTAATTACAAATAAACTTTGTTTAGGCAATGTCTATTTATTGTGTGAATTCATTACCAGCTACATTTTCTATCCACAAAACTTCTGTTTGGAGGAAGTGACTCAACCCTTACCCCAATTCCTAGAATGGTCAAGATATATTATTGCCTGTTCCATTCCTCTATGTGCCCAAGCCCCATGGTTTTCCACTAGATAGCCAGTAAGGCAGATAAACTGAGCGTGCCTTTGTGCCTCTGGCTCATTGTTACCATCCATGACAGACCTGGCTCGTGATCCTTGCAAGGACAAGGACACTGAGGAGCAGGATGGGGTCTGTATCCAGAATGCATTAAAAATAAATGAGAGCTTAGAAGAAGCCCCTGGAATGAGGTTGAAATAAGTGACTTGTGCTGACTCGATTTTTCAATTCTATCGCCTCAGGCTCTGTTTTCTGTTTCACAAGAGGCCACCTTTTCAATTTCTAGTGTGCCAGGTGGAAAGGTCATGGTATGAGCGATAGAGAAAATTAGAACTAATGAGTGCACAGGAAAAGCTTTCTGCTGACTTCCTCAGGGTTCACATAATTATTATTACTTTTCTGTCCCTTAGGGAGCCTCCTTTTGTGGAGCTCAGATATAATTTGATTGTCAAATGCAAAATGTCTTATTAAATGGGTATCCTTTTAAATAACTAATTTATTTATTTGGATGGCTTCGTCTTTTGTGTTTTGCACTTGGAGACCTCAACAGATACTTTTTTTATTTTTTGTTATGAGACAAAGAAAATAAGCACTTTTCTGATTTAGCTGCTAAATAAAAATAATTTCAAAGGTGAAGTACTCAGTTTCTACACCAAGTTTTTGTTTTTATCTTCAGACAAGATCTTGTTAAGTTACTAAATTTTCCAGGCTGGGCTGCTCGAACTTGGGATTCCCCTGCCTCAGACTTCTAGAGTGCTGGGATTATAGGTACATGTCACCACACCCAACTACTCCAAGTGTTTTTTTGAGACAGGATCTCACTATGTAACTCAGTCATACTCAGTAGCCTGAGCACTGGGAGTACAGGTATATACCACCATGTCTGGCTGGGGTTTTGCTAAAACCAATGTAGACTCCCTCCTCAGAATGTAAAAATCTGTTTGAATTATATAAAGATATTTTGTTTTCAGTTTTAAATCATCTAGGTGATTAAATAAATGTTATCCTTGCTTTTAGAAAATAGTTTTAGAGAATCTAAGAGAAAAACTAACATGACAATAGAAATTCAGGTTCCAGAGGAGCCACGGGAACTGCTAGCAATGTGGGGCCATGTGTAAAAATGTGCACAAAGTAAACAGAGGAGGCAGGAAGTTACTGCTGACATGCATATGCCCTAGTTGGGAAAATGAACAATTTTAGTTTTTCAAAGATAAAAATTTCAATTTTTTCTCTACCTCAGTTGGGTTGGGCTATTATTGATAGAGCAGACCCCTAATGTTTAGATACATTTGGTCCCATGCACAAAGTTATCATCTAGCAGATATCTGTGTCTGGCTGGAGCCGACCCTGCCGGACACCTCCTTCCCAGACTTCACAGCACTGAGCTCTGGCTCCTCCACAGAACCCTCCCCACAGAGGCCAGCTGGAGCCCTGCTCACTGCCCCTAACTCTCTGCTTCTCTCACACACTACTGTTATAGGGTAGGTCTAACAAGCAGTGAAAATAAGACTTATTTGGAAATCCAAAATGGCTATTTATTGACTTATGAATCTCTTTCCTCTATAGCTTGTTATGAGCTTTAGAAGGCCACATTTTGAATTCAGATTTCCCAGTTTGTTCTGTATGCTCACCCTGTCTCAGTCTTTCTAATTCTGACATGCAACATGACAATTTGTGGACCAAATGCATTTAGAAGGCCTGCAGGTGGCTTATGGCTCTCCCCTTCTGTACATCTAATGGAGAAGCACTGAGATCTAGGTAAGCTGGTTTGAATGGCTGCTAACTTTTGCTAATAATGGTTACAACAATGTGATGTTGATGTCCACATTGTATCCTTTTGTTACCTTCATGGTGCTTCATCTATACAAACGTCGTGGAAGTGTTCTGCATAGCTTGGAGTAGCATTAACTGGCTGCGAATTCTGATTCAGGTGGAAGCTTGGCTACTTTGGGCAAATCATTCCCTATAGCTGTAGTCTCCTTATCTGCAAAATGGATAAAACAATACTCACTCTGCTTAATTTGTAGGTTTGTTATTAGGGTTGAATAAGATGCTTCCTCAACTTTCTCACTTCATAGTAAAGGATCCTTTTTGCTTAGCATGCTGGGGTAAATACAAAGGTTGCTGAGGTTCAAAGTGACCACTCCTGGACATGACCACTCCCTGCCTCTCTCTCCCAGGGGCTGAGGTGTTAGTATCTTTGCACACCTCTACACCTGTTGGGACACTCTGTTATATGAAGAGAGAAGACAAACATTAGCTGTTGTGTATGCTCGTGTTCCTTTATATTCTCCTGCCATATAAATATAACCTTGCAGTAGAGTGTTGAAGAATCATGTTCAGACATGTAAAGTGCTGGAACCTAGGCCTATGGCCGTAAGTGGCAGAACATGAATACGATTCCAGTCTCTCGACACTTTACATGTAGTCACCTCACCTGTTCACTGTGCTTTCAATCACACCTCTCCTCCATAATTAGTTATTGTGAAAAGAAACCTCCTTACTACTCACCAAGATGACAATTCAGATAAAGGAAGCCTTTTGTTGCCTTCAATTTACAGCCAGATCATTCAGTGTAGAAAAGAGGCTGGTGAAAAATGAACTTACAATTTTATGGTTGTCTATTTCTATGTCCATATTTGTATCCACACTACCTGTCTTATATTTTGGAAGTAAAAACCAGACAACCTAGCCGTGGAACTTCCTCATCTGTTGACAGGATTACAATAGTAACCAGGCTAAGAGTTATAAAGCTGTGGTGGTCTCTGGAAGTTTAGTGCTATGTGGGTATTAACTTTTGTTATTATTCAACAAAACAAACCATATCAACCAGTTGCAGAGAGATAAAAGGCTAAGAAATAGGGCTGGGAATTTAGCTCAGTGGTTTCACCGCCTGCTGTGCAAGTGCAAGGACCTGAGTTTGATCCCTGGTATCAAAAAAAAAAGGGCTAAAAAATAATAACTTTGCCCTGGAGAATTATTATTTTTTATTTTTTCCAGTACTAGGAATTGAACTCAGGACCTCACACTTGTGAGGCAGGTGTGGTGCCACTGAGCTAAATCCCTGGCCCTCTGGAGAATTCTTTTATAGCTAAAGAAATATCATTAGAACCTGTATTGAAAGTACAGCCACATAAGCAGTATCTAGGAGTGTTAGGAAATGCAGAGCCTTGAACCTACTACAGGAAAATCTGCCTTTTAAGGAGCTCTCTAAGTAATCTGTAAGTGTGGTGCTCTGAGGTGTGTGCAGAAACTCCAAGGTCCCCTGTACTTTTTGATTGGGATGACCCAAAAGCGGGACTGGCTCAGAGAATCTGCTCTGTCTGATTGACAGTTATTCAGCTCCAGTCTGGAGCACAGACATAAGGCTGTAAGGTAGGGCTAAGAACCACACACGCTTGTCTTGTAAGAAGGTTGTTCAATGGGAATCAGATGAAATGCACACACCAGATGACCTTATGGCACATGGCCTGGCACATTTGCAGGAAGGAACAAGCCTGAATACCGCACTTTAAAAAAGGAGGTGCTATCATGAGCAAAGCTGCAAACCCTTTTCAAAAGGAATGTTAGGCATGCATCCGGGAAGAGAGGAAGTCACTTACATTGACCCAGGGATGCTCAAGGACCTGCACAGCTGAAAATCGCTGATCCACATTGACCAACAGCATCATGGTAATGAGCTCCTGAGAAGGGCAACATGAGACTACATTTATCTGACTTCAAAGTGAAAAACATGCAGGCATGGTGTTAATTTAGAAAGGCATTTTAAAACTCTAAATCTTGACTATATCAACTCCACTTACCTGTGACTACCTGAATAACATCTTTGAAAAAGAAAGGAATGAGGAACCATTGGAATTATAAATATGTACAGCTTGTAGTTGATAAAAAATCATATTTAAATAAATTCTATAAAAAGGTTTTAGTAGAAAAGAAAAAACTTATACACATCAAAGAATTAGTAGCCCTTAATTTGACTAGGGTTTTACAAGTTAAAGCCAGGTTTTTAAAGTAATTTTATATGTCAGATTTTAAAAAAACTAATTAAAGTTTCACTTTGATAGTTGAAAGGAAAAATAGACTTTTTTCACTAATTTCCAGACAGCATCTTTAGGTTTGAAAGAAAGGAATGATAAATGATGCAGAATTGCCAACAACTAGTTGTTAAATAGAACTTTTTGTGGGGAGCTGTTGGGAATTGAACCCAAGGGCTTTTGTATGCTAAGCACATGCTGTACCACTGAGCTACATCCCCAGCCCAATAGAACTATTCTTCAGTAGCTAAACAATCCTAAGGAAATGTGTTATAGGCACTTCAAAACTTTCCAGATTCATTAATACCAAGAAAACAGAAGTATTAAAGGGTAAATTATTTGATGGTTTTGAAATACATGAAATTTCCCATGACCTCAAAGTGGTGTGGACTGGGAAGACACAGCTTAGGTCTTCGTATGAGTTCGTTGTATGCTTGTGCCTTTGAATTAGGAGTCTTCATGTATATAAAAAAATGGCTAGATATGTGTTATCCAGTTCCTGACATTCACAGGCTCTGGGTACCACAGAGAGTCTACTTTAGCTTTCTTCATTCATTTTCTAACTTGGACCAAGACTTATTAAAGTAACAATTATGTGGTACCCTTTGCCAGGTGCTGCTGTGGGGATAAAGGAGATGATCCTATCTGTCAGTGAGTGTGAACTCTCAGGTTACAGGGTGAGAGAATTCAGAGTTGGGTATTTTCTTGTACCTGCTTACAAGTGAAAATGCTGCCCCATCCTGGCTCACTCAGCCATATCCAAGCTCCTTTCACGTTGGACCTTTCCTCTGAAACTTCACTCAATTCTCTACATTGTACTAAGTCCAGATGTGGGCTGCTGGGCAGTGGAAGAAAATAAGAGACTTGTGCTCAATATCCATCATTTTCTATGCAAAATGATTGGATCTAAGGGGTAGGGTTTTAAATTGAACTTATACCCAAGACAGCAAGAGGAATGTCATACACATTGAGTGAAAAAAAGATCATTATTTTCCAACAACAAATTTCCAAAAATTTAAGTCAGTTCTTGGAGACATGATACAAGTCCATATGGAACACGAAGGCCCTGGAAACCTACCTTTGCAGAATCAGAAACATTGTCCCAGTACGGAGAAGGAAAGTCCACTTGCCCCATCAAGATCTGATCAAAAAGCACCTCCTGGTCATCACCACTTCTGTGTAGATGAATCACAACAAGGAAAAACAGCACTGAAATGTCAGCTTAGGACATGACTTGTCATTCTTAAGCATCAGAGCCCTTCCTTTTTCTGTAAATGTGTAAAATGTGTGTCTTTAAAGTAATTGAATGTATTGGTATGCAACTGTTTTGGTCAGTTAAGAAAGAATGACTTTTAAAATTGTATCAGGAAGATTTATGGAAGGCATATAAATTAGCATGTGCGACATGGAAAAAAGAACAGGTATTGCACGTGAAATTCTTATTGGTTTTTTTTTTCCTGCCATGGCCATCTTTATGTTAGAAGAGCAAATAGATCATTCAGAAAATGGTGAAATGTTTTGTTGGTGCTGAATAAAAGATTGCTGCCCGTACCCACGAAACGGAGGGAAACCACACAGAAGGATGTAAGTGATTACACCAGCTGCCCAGATGTCCACCTTGAGGCCATATCTGAAAAAATAAGTGATGTTAGAGTTAGCAAAGTCAGGCCAGGACAAATTACAGGGCATGCTAAAATAGATGACTCTTCTATTCTAAATCCAACATGAAACTGAACAAAATAAAAAAACCTAACAGCAATCATTAAGGCTAACAACAATCAGTAGCTGAAACCCAACCCAACTAGCTAAACAAACAGAGTTCAAGGTAATAATAAAAAAATAGTGATTTTTAAAAAGACTGTATAAGCCACATGAATAAAAATCAAAGTAATGGGTGCCTGGGCTCATATCCAAGTATCAGTAATTGAGAAGTTTCAGCAAAAAGGATTATTATAGTCATATCAATTTTGAGATAGGAAGGGACATTTGAGGCTAATTTTAGAAAGAATAATTATTTAAAGAACATTTCCTGGTTTACAAGCACTGCTTTTATCTTATTTTGTTTTCCCAATAATTTTGTAGGTTGGACAGGACAAATATTGCTTATTTTATAGAAAAGAAAACTGAGGTTCAGAGGGTAATTTTGCTCAAAATAGTACAGTTGGTCAGTGGCAGATCTGGGCTCCAACTGAGGTCTTCAGGAGCCTAAATCCTCTTCCCACCCACCCCACCTCATCCCGGAAGCTGTCAGAGTCTGTTCTTATGGGAAATGAAAATGTGGCTATACCCCAGCGGAAGCGCTATCTGAAGGCAGTCAGACAAGGTACTAATGTAGGGTCCCAAATCGCTAAATTCAATGAATAAAAAAGTCCTCATTCTCTCATATGTCTTCCTAGGAATTTCCCTGCCAGGGTCCTTTCTGCTCTTTGTAATCACTGGGTCTATGGTACAAGCAGAAAACCTTTTTCTAGATGGTCACAATGGAAGATGCCACCTGGATCTCCAGGTGTGGATTAAAATTGCTCATGAGAAGTTAGGGCTGGCTCTCCTTTCCACCCCACCCTCTCCATACCTTCTGTTGGACTTTAGCACCTCAGAGCTCTGAATATAGCTCTGGAAAAAATAGAATTTTACTGAAAAATCCTTTGTCTCAGCCTGACCTGCGTTCAAATATTGACTCAGCCACTAACTGGTCATGAGCTTACAGGGTACTTAACTCATCAGTTGCAGAGTCTCATTGTACCCATGTGCACAGTGTGAATAAGGTTGTTTATTGGAAGACCAAGAATTAAGTAAATGAGCTTAAAACCTGTCATATAGTAGGTCCTTAGTAAGTAATAGGTGCTCTCATTTCCTCTTTCCTCATTCCAGGATAGATACTTTCATTGATCTAAATCTGCACATAGAAACCAGCAAATTCCCAGTGGCCCTCTGATTCCTAAGAGTGTCTGTATTCCACAAGAAACTAATGGACCTCCAAGAGGATCAAAAGGGGACTAGAACTGGATAAGGGCAGCTGAGAGACATAACCACCAGAGTCTGTAATCACTGCACGCAGCAGTTTGTTTCTTTTATCTTCCAAAGTGAGTTAATCACCATTCCTGTATGTTTCTCAGTTAATCCGAACACTTTTTACTCTGAGGTTAATAACTTCTGTTCTGCCTTTTACAGGCCAAATGAAAGCCTTAAACAAGAAAACAGTCACCAGCAACTTAATTGGGAGAGCAGAGAAAATGGCCCCCACTGTTAAAGCTTGTTTTTAAGGAAAGTCTGAAAGAAATCTGATAGCTAAGTCTGTCTGCATAGAACAGCACAATACTATGCTTACTACTCTTGAAGCAGCCCAGCTCTTTTATAACCAAAGCACCAAACACGGGAAGCATTTACCCAGTTTCTGCAATGATTTCTGGAGCCACATATGTTGGAGTGCCACACACTGTGTACAGGGGCCCATCAACAATGGTGGCCAGTCCAAAGTCACCGAGCTTCAGGGATTTGCTGCCGTCTTGGTGCTCATATACCTAAAAGAAAGGTGAAAATCACCATCACCTTAAAACCAACAGCTCAAAAGCTTTTCCTTGAAGAAATGAGGGACACATGTTTAAATTTAATGCATATAAATTAAAAATAATCTAGCAATACTGCAAGGATAGTCATCCAAGAATATTTTTTTTCGATTACCCCAAAATTGGAAATATGAACAATTAGCAAATGGAAATTTATTAAGTAAATTATGGTACCTTTACAATGAGAAGTTCTTGACAATGAAAATGGTGATGTGGGATTATATTTATTGATATAATTTTGTTTGGCAAACGACCATAGTAGATTATAAAATGTCAATTAAAGAAAAAAAATAATGTGCTGAAGTCTGAAAGAACACAGTATTATTGTCTCTGTTGCCAAGTGGTAGGATTATGGAGATATTTTCCCTCTTTTTCTTATCTGTATTTGATGTTTTCTGCAATTAAAATTGATGTACATAATAAAATGAAACACAGAAAGTATCTTTTGGAGCATCCCCAATTTATGAAAATGACTTCTTCCTTCCAACATATGAATAGTTCATCAGTGAGTGAACAAAAAAAATCTATCCACATGCTGAAAAACTTCGTTTTCAGTGCTCCACATTTCCAACAAGATCTATATACATTTTTTATTAATAATTGAAAGGGATATTAACATTTCATTTCACCTGTACCAATTTGGAGAGATGTATCATGTGCAGAGTCAGCATTCTGTCCAGGTTACCTTATTAAGGCAGTAAAAATTTCCAGTCTTTCACTCAACAAATGAAAAAAGATGCCTGTCACTCCAGGCAAGTATTCATACTGCTTTGATTCTAGCCCATGATCAAATCAAATGGAGATACTCTAAACACTACCCCAAACAACTTCACTGATTTCAAAGGCAAGATCAAAGGTCCTTCACAATTCTTTTTCAGTGCCCTCTATTGAAATACACAAGCTAAAGAAAAGAAAACTGCAATAAATTTCTAGTACTTCTAGCAAGGGCAATTTTTAGGAGATGTCTTAAGGAAATGCTAAAGTTTCCCTATACATCAAAAAAAAATTCATCCAGCAAGTTGAGACTTGATGTTCTTCTGTCATCACTCTACGATCATCTGTTATTTGCTGAAGCAGTCTGAACTTTTTGCACAGCAAGACACATCTCCACACATTAGGAGTACTGCTACCATTTATACCCCATGCCTGCCTTCCTTGGCAAAAGTCAATTAACTCTGCATTCTGTTGCAGCACAAAGTGCAGATGTTTGACCAGCTATGCTGCAGCATCAGCAATGACCATTTGGATCCAACTGTTTCGGCAGAGGCAGGCAATCAGATCCTCCTCTCTGGAGAGACTATGTTTTTCTGGATTATTCCTTTACATCTTGTCCACAGTCAGAATATGAAGTCTTTTCTCCTGAGGATCTGCATCATAACCAAGACTGGGCTGCCTTGGGACAGGCATCCAAAGACTTGTGGGGTCACCTGCACTTGGGTGGTTAGGGCAAAGGCAGCCATGTGACAGTAATAATCTGAGATGGATACTGTTCTCCTACTTAATGAAGCAACAGTGCAATCCTGGCCACCATAAAATGGTTTGAGGTAGGTCTTTGAGGTCTCAGAGCCTAAATGTTCTTAAGCCTGAGAAATATCTAAATTGTAGCCCTATCATGCCAGCCACTCTGGTTATCTAAACAATAAGCAAATGTTTTCATGAGAAGAAATATGAGATGCAAACATCTACTAGATTGTCTAGTTTATTTCTTAGAGTAAACTTGTTTACTTCCTTAATTCCATTTTGTTTACCAATAACCTCTGTTTTCTTCCTTTTTTCCTTTCTTTCTTGCTTTCTCTCTCTTGCTCTTTCTTTTTTCTTTCTTTCTTTATGAGACACCATCTTATTGTGTATTTCAGGCTCACTGTGGAACCCAGACTGGGCTCAAACTTACAGCAATCCTCCTTCCTCAGCCTCCCGAGTGCTGGGATTACAGGCATGCACCAGTTGGCTATCAATAACCTGTCTAAAATGCAAAATAGCCTCTTGCTTTCATGTTCTACTTGGTTCAAACATTCATGATATGTGCTTTGTGAGGTTGTGCAGATTTTGACCTATTTAACACTATTTATGCATACGTTTTTAAGCTTTTTTTCTAAATACAGTTTCTATATCACCTAACTTTTTAAAAAAGCTTGACAAAACCAGATGTTGGAGGATCTAGTCATTAAATCCCATTATAGTTCTGAATATGACCAGTAAGTCTCTTACATGTAGCAAGTGTTTGGCTTTTGAGCACCTGTAGTTTAATAGGAATTCTATCTAACATATAGCCACATACTAATTATATTTAAGATAGATGAGCAATTTTCAAAGTTGCAATAACTAAGAAAAATTCAAGGTCCTGCATTCAATCTTCAGCATCACCAAACAAAAGAAAAAGAAAACCCTAGAAAATCTACCTAAAATAAAGAAAATGAGGATTATCTGAAATAACAATGCTTCTAAAAAAGATAAAAACCATTTAAATAAAATACATTGAATCTATAGTTTTAATATTTCTTTTTAAAATCTCTCTTTTAGTCCTGTATACAATCTTCCCTTTTTGTTTTGAAAATGGCAGAGTAGAATTTTCATGAATATAAAGAGGTTCAAGTGATATTTAGGAGAGACAAAGAGAGCTTAGAGGCAAAGGCCTATTACTTGTAATTGAAAACATTTCAAGACACAAGTACATTAGAAATGCTTCAACAAAATGTTTTTGCAGGTGAGTAAATGTCCAGGCCTCAAGTTTGGAATTGTTTAACATACTGTCAGGCAGAGCAGGAAACAAGGTTACTTTGGGGTTTTTTTCTGTCAACACTTTGGGAGAAGGATGGAGAAGAATATAGTTCAGTGTTTCTTCTCCTCCAGTAGGAGAGAGGCCCTTTCCTAAGTGGCATAATGGGTCCTCTTACAACTAGGGCTCGCTCACCACTAGTAGCTACCACCCTAGCTACACTCACCCTTATCTCTTGCAGAGCCAGGCACAGGTGGGCATGAATGAGACCATTTGCGAATGTAATCAAAACTTTGTTAAAAGTCACAGATTTCTCAGTACATCTGTTTCAGGCACACACACACACACACACACACACACACACACCCCACCCCACAGGTAAACACTGTCACAAAACCATCTCAACATTTCCCCCAAATTGGCAGCTATAAATTCACTTTGAACTAAGTTTTTAATTAAAAGTTAGAAATCAGAAAGGCTTCTCACAAGTTCCCCTTTAAAGTGCTGAATCCCTGGTTTCTACTCTTGGAATCCATTCTGACTCTGTTCCTCAGCATTTCTCGTCAACCCAACAATCTTTCAGAAAGGACATTAGCAGGCTGCAAGCAGAGACCTGGACAGCCCGATCCAGTGTGTGGGGCTCTAATGTAAGAAGAACTTTTTGCTATAACTGTATTTTAAAGCCTCTATAAAACATGACCCACACGTGAAGTAGGAGTACATTAATTGTCAGTCAAGGATTGTTCACAACATGAGATATAATTTAATGCTCATCCTAGGTCTTTTAAATGCTATCGATGTTCCCTCACACTCTAAACACCGAGGGGCTATTAAAGAGATGGGAATTAGTGCAAATTACTCAGTATGTAGTGCTTTCACTGTTTTAACTAAGCAATAAAACTATGTAATTGTACAACACTAATTGAATGCAGCTACACATAATTGTGGGTTGCCATATGTATCCTATTACCATAAAGACTGTCAGTATTTTGTAAGCTACTCTTGTGATCATTGCAGATGGTTACAGTCAGAGAAGTTGTTCTCTAGGGTTTATTATATGGCTATAAAGACATCCCATGATTTGACAGACTAAATGTGTTAAATGGCAACAATAATGACAAAAGTTCCAATTAAAAGCTGAAGGTATGTTATACCAAGAGGAGATAGAGTGAAAGGTGAAGTATGTAGAGTTTTGGGCACACTGGTTTTTAAAAAGGGTTTTATTTTTGTATCTTATTTATTTGGGGCTTTGGACTAGCTGTAACTTACTGAACAGTAGATGTTCGGGCAAATGCCTGACATCCTTTGGATGGGAAATTGAGACCATTTGAAAAAGTTATTTGAAAAAATAAAACATTGAATATATAGTCATAAAATGCAGCCGTTGGCCATAAAGTAATATGAAAATTCACAGGTAACCTGAAACCAGTCAAATGGTTTCTGAGATTCCCATAATTGAGAACTAAAACCTGACAAAATAACAGATGTGTTGGACCAAACGTAATTCTCTATGTTGCTACAAATTCAAGGATGGCCTTGTTGAAAAGTTGGCTAATGAATCATTAGTAACCACTGAAATGGTTTTCACAGAGAAGTCAATAGGTACTAAAAAATACTTTACCAAATAAAATTCAATAAAAGTGGTGTGAAATTGACAAAGGCATGAAAAAAGGTCAATTTACTTTTTAACATTTATGGTATTCCTTTAAAAAGACATTGATTTTCCTCCAGCCATAGGATATGGTTGTTATGATGCTTTCTAAGGCAAATTAATTAAATCTAAATCTTTAATCTTTAAGAAATGAAATATAACAACATTTAAGCAGGGAGTTATTTTACAAGATAACTTTATATTTTTAAATTAGACTTCTTGGAAAAAAATAAACTCTAATAAAAACACTTTATATACATATGTCAAATACTTATAATATCAAGAGTTAAGTAAAATAATGAAAACAGTGAAACTTGCATAGAAGCTAGAAAGGAGTAAGCCGAAAGAATGGTAATAATATTAAAGGAAGAAATAAAATCACTTCTCCAAGTATTACACTGGAGATATCTGAGAGGATGGAGAAGTAAACGGAAACTCCAGGAAACTCGATTCTCATCCTCAAATTAAAATAGTCATGAAAGTATCTAAAAAGGAGTTCCATGCAGCTGCAGTAAGACACACGAAACAGACATTCTGGATCTTGTTAGGAGTTGTAATCTAGGATTTTGCCAGAACTGTGGGAACTCAATATCATTGCAAATTTTTAAAATTTAACTATATTTTGTCACACAATTAGTATCCCATAATGTCATTGTAGAAAAGTTAGAAAAGACAGATTATTATAGAGAAAAGGAACTAAACTCTCCCATAATCTTGATACCCAGAAATAACCACTGTTAATAACATGGACTATGGACTTCCAAGAACTTTCTTTCTCTTTCTTTTTCTGTTCTTTTTTCCCCCCCACTGGATAGTAAATCCTGGATATTTTCACAAAAGAGTGAGCATAAATAGTACAATTATTTTCAGTGGCTTCTGGATATTCTTTTAAGTGGCTATGCCATAATAATAATCCCAAACATCTAAAATGAACAGACATTTCTCAGAGAAAGAAGTAAAAGCAGCAGATAAACATATGAAAAAATGTTCAACATCACTGGTCATTGGAGAGATGCAGATGAAAACAACACTGAGATTCGACCTCACCCCAGAAAGAATGGCTGCTATGAAAAAATCAACCAATAACAAATGCTAGTGGGGTTGTGGGGAGAAAGGAACCCTTCTCCATTGTTGGTGGGAGTGCAGACTGGTGCAACCATTGTGGAAATTAATATAGAGATACCTCAAACAACTAGGCTTAGAAGTCCCATTTGACCCAGCTGTTCCTCTGCTGGGAATCTTCCCAAAAGAATGAAAAGAATCATAGCACAGTGATATATGCTCACCCATGTTTATAGTGGCACAGTTTGTAACAGCTAAAACTTGGAAACAGCCCAATTGCCCATCAACTGGAGACTGGATAAAGAAGATGTGATTTTAAAAAAATAAAATGGAGTACTACTCAGCCATAAAGAATGAGAAACGAGAGATATTTATAGCTAAGTGGATGCACATTGAGGCCATACTCTTAAGTGAAATAAATAGGACACACATGAATAAATTCTGAATAGTTTTTCTGGTGTGAAAAACTAAAAGTATAAATAAGGATCAAAATGTATAATTGATATTGTGAAACAGGAAGAAAACATCTAAAGGAGTAGAGGAAGTGGGAGGGGTAGGGGAAAGGAAATAAGGGAAAAGAAAAAAATATGTGAAAAGGAAAAACATGGAAACAAACTCTTTGTAAATAGGGAAGTGTGGAGGGGGTAAAGGGAGGGCAGGGGTATGGGAAAAAATAAGAACCAAGATACATCATGTAAAGGTACAAGATCCTAATGATGAATATAACTGTATTGTATACCTAAAATATATACCTAAATTCTATACCATTAATAAACTTAATGGGAAAAAAATTCCCAAACAACTACTACCACTGCCATTTACTTAGCACACAGGATATGCCAGACATCACGACAAGGACTTCATGTGTTTTGGCCCATTTGATCCTTCAAGAATCCTATTAATTAAATAGTTTTGCTGAATTTCTAGAGATGGGAAAATTAAAGATCAGATACATTATGTAGCTTTCCTGATGTTACAGAGCTAATAAGTAGCAGAGCCAGAAATTGAACTCAGATATGTCAGCGTCTACGATTCTAACCAGAATGTCCTGTCACACCATCATGTCATTATTTAACTAATTAGCATTCTGAGATAAGTTGTTTTAATACCTACTGGGATTTTTTTCAATAATAAAAAAAACCCACTAAGGTGAACACCTCTAGACAAACACACATCCCTATATAGGTACCTGATTTTTTCCTCCTTAGGTTACATTTCTAGAAGTGGAATTACTTGGCCACAGGATAAAAATATTATTTAAGTCTTTGGCTGTCTATTATTTCACTGACCTTTAGAAAGATTCTATTAAGTGGTGTAGTATGGCATGCAAAAGCAAAGGATTCCATTGATAGTGACTATCTACCAATACATACAGGATAACTGAAAATCACAGGTCCTTGAACAAGAGCCTCAGTAAATTCTAGGAGCTGAAAATGGCACATTACTGTACTAAATAATGGGAACATGTTGGTTGTCCTTTTTTTCCCTCTACTTTCATCTGAATTCAAAGAGCAGAAGTTTTTTTTCCCTAAACATCCATTTAAAAAGGATCATTTTAGTTGGGGATGTAGCTTAGTGGTAGAGCAACTGCCTAACATGTGCAAGCCCCTGGATTTGATCCCCTGCACTGCAAAAAAAAAAAAAATTCAGTTTCTGCTTGGACACTTACAATGACTACTTACCTAAGATCAAGGCCAGTTTATTTTCAAAGAGGTATAACTTAAAAAAAACTCTCACCCATTACTAAATCTCTTACCTATTAATGTCTTCTCTTTAGCTTTTCTCTGTTTGTGTGGGTTATTTTTGCTTTTTTTTTTGACAATCTTGATAAGTTGCCAAGGCTGTCCTTGAACTTGCAATCTTCCTGCCACAGCCCCTCCCCAAGAAGCAGGGAGTATAGGTGTGTACCGCCATGCTCACCTTTAGTTATAGTTCAGTGCTCTTTAACACAGCATACAAAAGTTCTCTCACCTTCCATTGGCAGCCTTTCATATATCTGATGAATGCCACCTGCCCCATTTGGTCCATCTTTTGAGTCCCAGGTCCCGGACATGATGCAGCAGGTTATAATCACACAATGTAGTGTGAAATGAGAAGGCAAAGGACTCCATTGATGGAGACACTCTTTTAATGAAAGAAGTCTAAGGGCACATTAATATTTTTAGCAACCTTGTCCCACTGAGACTCACACTGAACTTATGGTCAACTCATTGCCTTTTGACCTACAGTCAGGTCAAATTTTCCCATTACTCTTTTCTGCAATCATCAATAAATCAACTATTCCAAAACCACTTAGTCCATAGGGATTTATATTTATGTCTTGTTAAATTTCACATTACTGATTGTGGAGCCAAAGATAATTCTGTCATTTGATGTAATACATTTTCATCCAAGTCACAGGCAATGACAGTTAGGGAGGGAGGGCTACTGATAGACTCATGGAGGATCATTGACTCTTTTCCTGTGGGCACTCCCCAGTCCATCAATCAGCACACTCTGGTGGCTCAAGTTCGTAGTACAGTTGCCCTTTTGTATTTGGAGGAAATACTGAAAATATTTAAGAAAATATTGGAAATATTTAAGAAAAAATTGTTTTGGTATTGAATATGTACAGGCTTTTTTCTTGCAACTTTTCCTTTAAAATACAGTGCAAAAGCCATTTGTATAATATTTACATTATATTATTAAAAATCATCAAGAAATGATTTAAAGTATATGAAAGGATGTACACAGGTTCTATGCAAATTCTGGGTCATTTTATATAAGGGACTTGAGCACCATGGGTTTGAGTCACCACAGGGAGTCCTGAAGCCAATCCCCTATGGATCTGGAGGGTGGTCTCTACAGGTGACTGACTGCAAATTGACCAGGTGTGTTTTTGGGCATGAACTCTACTCCAGTACTCATTGTCTACCACTGTTAGCTATGCTACCATATAATGGATTTATCTGGGGATTAACAGTCTTGAGTTTAAGGCAGAAGGAAATCCACTATCTTGTGAGCTTGGTGTTGCCTTGAATGGAAATTAAGGAAAGTTAGAACACAAACTGTGACTGTTCCTTGGGTGAACAGAAAAACATTGCTAGGCATACACCCATGGCAGGACTTGAAGATCATAAGCTACATGTGTCACTTTGTGGGCAGCCTGGAGCAAGCACAAACACTCAGGAAGAATTTTCTAAACTTTTCTAGAAGAAAGTTTCTGAACAAAAGGGACAAATTCTCCAGGAAACTACTTTCTCCTGCTGGGGGGGTTGGGAGGAAAAAAGTTTTAAACATACATTTTTATACTGGAAGACAATAACAATGTTTACTCCTGTAATCTAATAAAAATAGTGATGTAGGTTATATTTTTGCCAGTAAAGATTAAATTTCACAAGGAGGTGACTTCTGGGTATATATATTTTAAAGAGCCATGCAGCCAGTTCTCTAGAATAAGGTACTGCTGATTTTTGCAGTCAAGGACACAAGCTTGCCATCTAGTGGTAACTCCTGTACACTGACGGCGTTAAAACTTCATAAAACAAAATTACCGTAGTCTCTTTCCCTCTTCCTCTCGCTCTCCTCCCTCTACCTCTCCCTCTCTCCGTGCAAAAGCGCTGCTGCCAAACCATGTCTCCACACTCAGCAAGGTTTGTACCGAGGGCAGCGTGATCCTTCCATGTAACAGATGAGTTGGGAAATGGCTCAGGCTTGTCCCATCAGCTCTGCCCTCTATACTGTGAGGACATAGCACTCCTTCACTGGTGTGCACATCTCATCCGTTCTGTCGTTCACCTTCCAATTATCCCTATGATTATTCTGCACCAGGGTCAATAACAAGTAAAGCAAAAGCAACCACATAAAGTCATTGGTATGATTAACTTGGAGGAAAAGCTTCAGTAATGACACAATAATAAATTTATAAGGGGTGCTTTTACTGGGTCAATTCCCAGTTTTTAACCTAAAATGGGGTTGAAACATCATTGTAAGTCAGATCATATTTTCTTATTAAAATACTCTGACCAAAAACTTAAATAAAACATTCATATGATCAGTATAGATCTTTAAAGCTAAGCTACATTTTTATAG
Source organism: Heterocephalus glaber (assembly GCF_000247695.1). The sequence continues at coordinate 1,633,730 of NW_004624776.1, read as the reverse complement.
TATGCTATAAGCATTAAAATAAAAATTCTAAAAGTTCTATATATCTACTTACAGAAACCTACAGCTGAATTAGACATATATAAAAAAATATGTGTTCACAAGTACTAAACATGAGGGCCGGGGATTTAGTCCAGTGGTTTCACTGCCTGCTGCACAAGCTCAAGGACTCGAGTTCAATCCCCGGTACCAAAACAAACAAAAACAAAACAAACAAACAAACGAAAACAAGTAATAAACATGTAACTAGCAAAAAAGCTTATTAGAAATCTAACAATTTAGAAGAACTTGTCAGATCTGTGAATGAAACAGTAAAGCAAAACGTGAAATGAGGCCTTTTTATTTATGAAGTAAGCAAATGAATTCAAAATATTGTATTTGTATTAACTTTACTACAGCACTTTTCAAAACTAGTCCATAGCTTCACATTTTGTTACACAACAGTAAATGGATGAGTGAAAGCAATGTCAAAAAAGGAATAAAAATTTTTATTATATATAATGTTATTGTGAAGCAGTTTTATTTTTAGGGATAATATAATTTTTCTTACAAGAAAAGAGGGGCAAAAAAGAAAAGAAACTAATAGCCATGTATCTCTTTGTCTTCATAAAATGCCCTTACAGGAGCCTTAAAGGAGTTCGGTAACTTCTTCAAAGTCATGAGACCAGCCAATGGAAGAATGAAGCACTTGGCTTTGAACTTTGTCTATCTGACTTTAAATCTTCAGTATGTGAAGGTGAACCTCCTATGATTGTACCCTTGTATTTCCAAGGAAATTACAGAATTACAAAGTAACAGAGACTTAATGTGCAATTAATGATGCTGTTCTGATTTTGTTACATGTATTTAAAATTTTTTATTCGGTAATAGAGTTATTCCTGAAAAATTGGCCAACATTTGCCCCCATAGTGAAAAAATCACTATAATGGAGAATAGAATTGGTAGATTTCATGTGATATTTTAAACTTACATTATGAATGACTGCAAATGTTTTTGTATATGTTTCAGATTCTTAAATTAGAAAAGATAGAAAAAAAGGAAGAGAGAACATCTTTTACTTTTTGGATAATTTAAAGTAAGATATGTTCCAATGTGCACAGAATTTAAAAGGATCCTGCAAATTGCAATTTTAGTAAAAGTACACTGCTGTGTAATCATTGAAGGTATTTACAGAAATAGATAATGCTATGGTGTGGAGCAAATAAACAATGGGTGCCCAAAATTGAACTGAAAATTAAAAAAGGGAAGGGAAGTGAACTTTAATTTTCAATCACTTATGTTTTGGAGCTTAGAGAAGTTATTAAACAAAGGCCCACTTGTAAGCCTGTTCTCAAGGGACAATCCTACATAATTCAGGACATAGGAATAATGAATGCAGTTGACAGAAAATTGCTGCAGTTCAAGGAGGCAACTATGCAGAAGAGAATGTTTAGGCTACTACAGAAATGTGGAATTTGAGGTGCAATTAAGTCAGAACTCCGTCATTTGACCTCAGCTTCCTTCATTAGTTATAGCCAGTAGCTACAAGTTTACCAACATAATTGCAAAGAACTAATTGCTTGAATGCCTATCCTTTCCTCCTACATGTCAGGTCCACAAAGGAATGCGTCTCTCTTGTTTCCTGGCACTGGACTTGACATAGCAAGCATTCAGTTAACCCTCCCATAAATGTAGTTTGGTGGCTTTGGAATACATCAGAACCAGGTTGAGATCTTGGCTTTTCTACTTACAAGCTGTTACAACCTCGGGTAGGATATCTACCTTCTAGTCACCCAGTTTCCTTACCTGTGAAATGGGACATCCAAAGAATTTTTACCCTCAAATTGTGGTTGTAAGAATTAAACAAGATAATGACTGTGAAGCACTAAGGACGCAGGTGAGCCCGTAGGTGAGCCCGTAGGTGATTCTCGATTGCAGCAGATCTTATTAGTTTTGATTCATGCAGTGGAAGTTAAGTTGCTCATCCTCTTTAAACTTAAACATATATTCAGATCACCTGTGGGAGGTGTTCACAATGTGGATTTCTGCACCGTGTCACCAGACACCAATTTCTGATTTGGTAGAGGTACACGGAAGTCTAGAAATTTGTTTTTTGAGACAGGGTCTCACTGTGCAATTCAGGTTGGCTTTGAACTCACTATATAGCCCAGACTGGCCTCGAATTCATGGCAATCCTCCTGCCTTAGCCTGCTGGGATTACAGGCATGTAATCCATCACATCCAGCCAGAAATTTGCATTTGTAATGGGCATCTGGGAGTAATTCTGATGGAGGGAGTCTTTGGACCACCCTTGGAGAAATACTGCATCAGAGAGCCCTCAATTCTCAGGTTACTGAACAGATGAGTAAACTAACAATATCTCATATTACACATGATGCCCAGGGATAGATAATGAAAGAAAAAAATAGCTACATTACATTTACATGTATATAGTATGTACATACTATGAATATTATACATTTTACATATTTATGTAAAATTAAAGTTCTAGCTTGAGCAACTGGTCAAATTCCTGCTACTCCCATATTTCTGAGAGACCACTCCCCCTAACCAGTCTTACCTCTTTTCTTCTTTCTCATCTGTCTCCTTAGTAACTGGGCTATGAAGGGACCCTCATTTGATAATGTGGAGAAATCTCAATGTTTCCTTATCGATATGGAATTCAAAGCAAACTAGATAGTTTTAAAGTAAGGGAAGGCTTTTTAAGAATCCATCTTTTTATGATTATTTTTATCCTGAGGAGCTGGTGTCTTTAAAGCCCCTTGTGAGTTATTTCTGTTAGGTTTCAGGGTATATCATTAAGATGTAAAGCTAGTATATAAAAGAAAGTATAAATGGGCTTCCTTTTTTCCTCCAGGAAAAACTTTATAACCTAAAAGTACTGTAGATAAATAGTGTACATGTAAATGCTCCTGGTCACTATCTTGAACTAACCTAGGATGTCAACATATCTAAGCTCTATTTCCACTCTTGTTCCTGGTATTTATTTACTAGTAAGTCAGGTGCTTTTAATGGCACATAAACACTGATAGATCAACTTAAAAGATTAGTTTTCCAGGCAGTACTGAGCCAGAAATGAGCTTTTAAAATAAAAAGTTTTAAAAGAAGAGAAAGAAAAGAAAAAGGGGGGATTTATATTCAGTCATAAGGGTTTGGAACTCAGGATGCCCAGAAGCTGGCATTCCTCTTACCAGCAGGTTCTCTGGCTTGATGTCACGGTGGACGATGTTCAGGCTATGCAGGTATTTGATGGCACTGGCCAGGTTATACAGCATCCCACTGGCGTCACGCTCGGTGTATTTGTTAGTGGAAGTAATGGCATCAAAGAGGTCTCCGCCCTGAGAAGAGAACAGCAGGCAGAGCAGCACATTAACAGACAGTGATTATGCTGCCTGCAGAGAGGACTGACAAACCACAGAGAAAATGAAGAATGGATGCAGGCTCTTCCCTGCCACTTGCCTCTCAAAGGACCAAAGACTTTATGGTGATTTCTCTTCTTACTATGAAAGAATGGCATTTCCTCCAGAGGTCAAGAAAGAAATGGGATGAGGACTCTCTGACTGCAGACATGTGGCCACCTCCATAGCCCCCACCTGGGAAGAAGCAATGGAGCTGGGTCCCCAGGGCAGAAGCCTCATGAAGCGTGGGTTGCCTTCTGGCAGGTGCAGCCTGGCTCACACAGCTGCCAGGTGAAATGCAGATTCATAATCCTCAACCTCTCCCAACGACAAGCAGGTAATGCTGTGAAGTGCTCACTTAAGCTTCTGCTGCCTTGTGAAATTATTCACAGACTCTCTCTCTCTCTCTCTCTCTCTCTCTCTCTCTCTCTCTCTCTGCTTCTCTAGATTAGCTCTCTCGGAGTGAGTGTACTGTTTTCTTTTTCAGTAATATGCTTCTTTGTAAGGAATGGAAAAAAAGTATCGGAAGCCATCACACCAAAGACAAGAGAGAAAGAGAGGAAGGAAAGGTAGAGAAATTTCAGAGAAAGATTTTTAGGACTATTATTTATTTGAAGTTTTGCCTCCCTTGCTCCTTGTTAATTATTGCTACTCGGTGATACAGAGTTTGGCTTCCAGTTCAGGTTATGTTTATTTGAAGCCCTTTTAGGGAATTTGGGTATAATATACCAACAATGTTCCCCTCTCTTGTATACTATGCACCAGACAGTGCTCCCAAATATATTCATCTGTTACTTAATGTGGGACTTAATTTTCTGTCTTTAAACAGCAAAAACAAAATACAGCCCTGGGAGGCTAATGATGTTTAGATCTCACTATCTGGACTGGATCTTCTGTTCCCCTCTATAATCTCTATTCTGGAAACTTCTTTCACTGTGCTTTAAGCAGTAACAATTCTCAGACTAAGCTCATAGTTTTGTTTTGTTTGCAAACAAATTCTTTATCTCTCAACTTTCTGTTTCTCTCAAAGGCCAGGCAGGTTTGCCCATCATCTCCTATCACTGGAGGAGGCTGGATGTTCACCTTGATACTGAACAGGGCCTTTGGGGTGGCACAGTGGATGTGGGAGGCTGCATGTGGGCCCCTGCAAGGACCCTGGAATTGTCCTGCTCATCGAAGTCAGGCATGCTGTCATCTCTTCTTCATCCTTCACAAAACAGTCAAATCTTACCAGTCCTGTCTCTAAAGCAGTTCTTATACACATCCTCCTGGGATATCTCACATCTAATTATTTAGAGTGTAGGACTCTTGAAAAGAATGAGCTGTAAGATTCAAAAGTGCCTCCTCAAGCCTGGACTCTGGCTGCTGGTGCACAGAGTTAATCCAGAAGGGAGTGGAAGTAATTTACACTTTACAACCAAATCAGAAATTACCTAAGCTTCCAGTGGGTTATTTAGCATACAAGAAAAGCTTTGAGAAAAAATAACTTCATAAAAATGAAACATTCCAGTTTTTAAAATTTCTAATTACTGATAATTTCAAATATATGAAAGTAATAAGAACATTCTACCATTACCTGGCTGATCTGATATTCTGTTTTCATAGAGTAAAAAGGTAATTTTATGTAACATTATGAGATTACAATATTCACTTAAAGGATGTAGTCTATATAATCATTATAGCTGTTATTATTTTATTATGTTGGCGACTAAAAGCTTAAAGCCTGTTTTTCACAAAGTTGTTGATACCTTTGGGTATCATAGAAAAATGAATAATATTCTACTATAACAATGACAAAAATTGTATTGGTATTTAATACTTTCTGTATTACACAGAGGGATGGAAATGAGGCACAGGGGAAAATACCCAAGGTTGAGGAGCTACATGGGCCAAGGCCAAGTCTTATGCCCTTCTAGTTCAGTTCCATCATAACAAATTTTTTTTTCAGGGCTGGGGATTGAACCCAGGGCCTGGTGCATGCTAGGCAAGTGGTGTACCACTGAGGAGCATCCCAAGGCTTTTATTAAACATTCTTAATCACTGTGCCAATACACAGAAATGACAGACTGGATACTGGTGAGAAGAAATAAAGAAAACAGTGATATAACCTAGGAAAATATGATGTGTTATATGGAAATTCGTCTCTTTTCCAAAATACACACCTTTACTAATTCCATGACAAGATACAGTTCAGTTGGCACATCCATCTCCTCAATCAGAAGAACAATATTGGGGTGCTTCACTCTTCTTAAAATAGATACTTCATTCTGGATCATGTGTTCCTGTCCAAAGGAAATGCTAACTTAATCAATATATACAAAACACAAGGAGCTAACTCAAAATAATATAACTATACTGTCCGAGGATCAAGGGAGATGTGTTTTGATAAATAATGACATTCTCATAGTCTAGAATTGTTAAAGGATATTGAAGGTCCTTAGATGATTAAATTCAGATGATCACAAACATAAAGAAAGAAAGTAAAACCAAGATAAGAAATCATTCCAGCTAACTTCTTCTAAAAGTATTTATAAAGTTATATTCTAACCAGTATATAACATTCTATTCTACCAAAATGTAACTCTGAGGATGAGCTTATGTTTATTCTTGTTTCTACCTTCAGAACCCATTTTTTCATAAGAATAAACATTATACATACCTTGCCTCGACATTTGCTTTTCTTGATAATTTTCAGAGCATACTCCCTTGCAGTCGACCTGCAAAGAGAAAGTATTTTTTAAAATAAAATTTAATTTCAGATGAATTGAATCATTTTGTTAGAGATTAATTTCTTACCCCCAGATCTTGCCTAATGGCATGAATATTTTGTGAAGTACTCTTTTCTACTCTTTTCAGGTTTTGTTTTGTTTTTCTGGTACCAGGGATTGAACTCGGGTCTTTAAGCTTTGCGAAACCACTGAGCTAAATCCCCGGCCCCTCTTTTCAGTTTTTAAAACAAAGAAATATGTAATTGTTTATGTTGACCAAGTGCAAGGACAACAAACACGCTAGCACAGACAAATCTTGAGCTGCCTAGATTGCTGTACTTGCACTAAAAACTGCCATTGCTACTGCCATGCTTAACTCTGCCTGCGAATTTGCTCCTCTCTTCTTGGAAGTGACACAGCAGGGATATACAGCAGATGTGAGTTTCTGCCCTCCTTCCTGCCACAGCCTTTCTTGAGGGTCTCTATCCGTGAGGGTAGCAGTGAACATTTTCTAAAAGGTTCTTGGGATCATGATGAAGACTTCCAAGAAGCAGACACATTCTCTAGATTTCTGTTCAGTGAAACAGTGAAAGAGCCTGTCTGTGAGTTCTTGGAGAACTGATATGACACGGTATTTTCAAGGTGTATAGGAAAGAATACAACTATTTCAGGAGCTTCCTGGACCCTTTGAGTCTTTTATAGTTGTCTCATTTTATAGGAAAAAATGGAAGGCACAATTAAAATCAACTCATTTTCCCAAAATCACATTGCAGTGTTAAAATCAGGGTTCTCAGTTGCTGGGGTCCATCCTTCCCTCAGCCAACCCACAGTCCCCCTCCTTTGAGATGGGTGTGGGAGGGAGGGTTTAGTCATATTGCTATCGTTAAGCACCTTTCCAAAGCGTGCTGACATTTTTAAGATATAGTAGTGCCAGACTTAGGGAAATGGCTATTGTCAAAGGACATGATGTATATTCAGTCATCATAAAAAACTATTATGTCACATGCACTGGACTTTTCATTTCTGCTGTTAAGCCACAAGAATCTAGCTTTTTCCTTATCTTTTTTTATAGATAGAAGCCAATGATATGGATCCAAATGGATGCAATGGGAATGAGGTTAAGAACAAAATTATAAAAAAAAGAGTTTTAAAATCTTTAAGACGGTGAATTAAATGGAATTTCCCAGTTACATGGTTACAGCAATAAAGTGATTTGATTTTAGATAGATTAAGAGGTCAGGTATTAAAAATGTGTTTCAAGGGCATTTCAGAGATTATTCATATCTATTATTTTAAAAATGATTCTCCCACTACACCTGCAGGCCCCTGCGTGGTACTGGCTGGCAGAAAGTACCCAATAAACTTTACAATGTCATGATTAAATTTGATGAGTAAAACCAGAATTTGATAATTATATCGAAGCCTATTTTCTGTACTAGAGGCCTTTAGGGTTAGGATGGAAGGAGGTAAAATCTTTTGCTTCAGGGTGGCCCTCCTACAGAGATGTGGGTGTTCAGGGGAATCCACATAGCCCTAACACAGTAAGGATGTGGACTCAGAAGCCCAGGTATGCACCCCCACACTGGCTTGTTGGTTCTTCAGTAAAGAATCTGGCAAAGGTGGATTGGATGGAAGAAGCTAGAGGAAGATGTGAACCAACCCTCAGCTGAGTTCAGGGTCTGGGGTGCTAGATGTTCCTTCCCATTTGAACCTCAGGCCATCAGGAAGACAGTGGGGTGGAGGTGGGGGGGATTGTTTCAGTAAGAAGTAAAAGAAAATAGTTATCCTTGGAAATTAAAAATGTGCCAGCATGGGGCTGTGGGGAAAGAGGAACCCTGCTCTGCTGCTGGTGGGAGTGTAGACTGGTGCAACCACTGTGGAAATCAGTATGGAGATACCTCAAAGAACTAGGACTGGAAGTCCCATTTGACCCCGCTATTTCCCCTGCTGGGTATCTTACCCAAAGAATTAAAAGAATCATACCACAGTGATATATGTGTATCCATGTTCACATAGCAGGACAATTTGTAATAGCTAAAAGTTGGAAGCAGCAGCCCAATTGCTCTTCAACTGGAGACTGGATCAAGAAAATGTGGGTTTTAAAAAAATAAAATGGAGTACTACTCAGCCATAAAAAATGAGAAATTAGAGACATTTATAGTGAAATGTATGCACATTGAGGCAATACTCTTAAGTGAAATAAATAGAACACACATGTACAAATACCGAAGTTTCTCTAGTGTGAGAAACTGAAAGTGTAAATAAGGACTAAAAGGTATAATAGGTAATGTGAAATAGGAAGAAAAGGTGCAGAGGGGAAGGGGAAGTTGGAGGGGTAGGGGAGAGGAAAGAAGGGAATGGAATTAATATGAGAAAATGAAAAAATGGAAACAAAGTCTTTGTAAATAGGGAGAGATGGAGGGGTTGAAGGGAGGGCAGGGGAAGTGGGGAAAATAAGAACCAAGAGAGATTATGTAAAGGTGCAAATTTCCCGTGATGAATGTCATTATATTGTACACCTAAAATGTACCAATAAAATAAAATTTTTTTTAAAATGTGCCATCAAACAAAAATTAGAATAAAACTATACAAGGGACAAAGCCTAACACAGATACAAAGAAAATAGCACATACACTGAGTTAAGAGCTAATTCAAGCCATGCAGCTAGTGAAGCTTAGAAATGTAATAGCAAACACAGGAAAAAATAAAAAGTTATGATAAGAATGGGCGGATACTCTTAACTGAAATAAATCAGACACACATGTTTAAATAGTGCATTGTTTCTCTGGTGTGAGAAACTGAAAGTGGAAATAAGGACCAACAGGTATAACAGATATTGGGGAATAGGAAGAAAATGTTCAAATGGGAAGGGGAACAAGGGAGGAGAGAGGAGGAAGAAAGGAAGGGACAAGGGAAAAAAAGAATAGAAGGAAAAAAGTAGAAACAAAGCTTTTGTAAATAAGGAGGGGAAGAGAGGTTGGAGGGGAGGAGATGGGAGAAAAAAGAAGCAAGATATATCATGTACAGGTACAAATTCCCTATGATCAATGTGACCATTATGTATATCGAAAATGTACTAATAAAATAAAAAACCAAAAATACACACAGTAAGTTATATTAAACTTCATTAATAATGAAGAATAAATAAAAATTAATAAATGTAAAACAAAAAAAAAAGAATGGGCACATAAGAACACTTCCTTCCAGGAAAAGACCTCAGGGAGAGTATGGTAAGTTAGTTCATGGCTCCTCCTTATCTCTGGGCTGGACTTGGAGAAATTTAAAAATGCAGAGTAAGTGGTTTCTTTTGAACTCAGCCGGCTGAGTAACTTAATTTTTTTAAACTCTCCATTACAAAGCCTAAACCCCAATTGGTTATTATAAACCCACAGAACCACTTGTGAGTGGTGATCACTGGATAATGATATCGAATTATATCCCACTCTTTGTGTATCTATATAAGACTCTAGAACCCCACTTTCTGAGACCCCTGCTGGACCCCCACCAGGAGGGTTTTTTTTCTTTCATATATTTCCAAAGGATACTTCCCCTTTAACCTCCTTTTTTCCCACAATTTTGATTTTTGACTTGGTGAGACAATGAACTGGGTTTGTTTGATGATATTTGTTTCACAGAACTACTCTCCCTGGCACCTCTGTACATTATAGAAGGCTTGGATTGTATAAGACAGAGGATTCCTTTCAGAGGCCTCTTCTTAAAGGGCTTCTGAAGCCTTTGAAAGTTTGAACAGTCTTAAGAGAAAAAGAAAAATTTGAAGGATTTCTGGATTCTGCTTTTTCATGAATCACTGAGAGATTACAAGAAAGCAATTTGAGACTAGAATCCATGAGCACTTTTCTCTCTGATGTAAAATGTTTCATTTGTTGGCAGGGGAATCTAGACCTGGACCGATAGCATTGACCTCACCAGCAATTTCAAGCAGGGCCAGAAGCAGGAAGGTGCTTTGCAAAGCTCAAAAGTCAAAGCTGGCTTTTCCCAGCACCACTTCTGCAACACGGATGCATGAATGGCCTGGGCTGGTAACAAAATGGGATTTCTTAGCTGTGTGATTCCCATGTTTGCCATTTGATCCTTATTTCCCTTGTAATGTTAAAACACTCCAGGCCAAGGGCTGGTGTGGGATTCAGGAAGGCTACATCTTCCTCCATAGTTGGACAGATAAGGAGTAGAATCCGCAGTCAGATTGGCTCCCAGGAGGCCAGGCTAGCAGGCTTTGTCCCAAGAGCAAGCCTGCACAGGGTGAGACTGCAGGTTTACTAAGATTTTGTGGTTTCCTTCCCTAAAGCTTTTCACAATATAATTAAACATTCTATTAAATTTATCCATATTTTATATCAGACAATGAGCTTCATGGAGGACCACCAAAATTAATTCCTTGAGGGCAGAACTATAAAGTTATATAATAAAATCCTTAATTACTAGAAGTACAGTATATGTTTATAGGAAATTAGCAAGGCTGTGAAATGAGCCTGAAAACAGGTGTCAGGACTTAATGTAAGCCATAAGAATACAAATGTAAGTGCATGCTCTAACTGAAAACACTTGGCCAGAAATAAGTCTTATAGAATATCTTTGCTTCCCTCTGTACCCTGAACTATGAGGATTGCTGTGTCTGTGTAATTATTCAGCAAAGAGAAAGAAGTGTGGATCTTTGGTAGATTCAGAGATGAACAAGGCCTACTCCTTGTCCTCAGGAGTCTACAGTTTGGTTGATGAAACAGAATTCCAGACACCTGGCTTATGAGTGAAAACACAGAACATATGTTTGTTCATTCCTGAAATAATAATAATAATAATAATAATATTATTATTATTATCTTTTTGGGGTTTTTTAAGACAGGATCTCACTATGTAATTCAGGCTGGCCTTGAACCTGCAGTGATCCTCTTTCCTCACCCTCCTGAGTGCTGGGATTACAGGCATGTGCCACCACACACAGCCAGAAATTATATTCTTGACCCTTCATGGGACCCCTCTATACCATAACAAAGACAGCAGCAACAGAAAACTTGTCTTCCTCCTTATCTAGGGGAAATCAAATTGTAAGGTCATCTTTCCATTAAGTATGATCCAAGGTTGGAGCCTGAGCTACAAGAGAGAAATTTCCAAATTTTATGAACATGAACTGACTCTAAGCTTTGTGTGTATACTCAAAACAATTTGGCAAAAACTGTCTTATTGAACTTAATGATTCATAACCTGGACCAGTCTTCCATCTACTCCTGCTTTACCCAGGAAGTGGAGCAGAATGTTCATCAAATGGAGAATGGCCAGAAAAGATTCCAGTACTCTAGACCAATGGGTTTTCTTCCTTGTAGGTTCTGTTTTGATATTTTGAAAAAGATTGCATGGTAATGAAATTCAGCTTTCCAAGCACTCCTCTTCCAGAGCATTTACTGAATTTCACTGCAATTCCTTGTGTATGGCTAAGGTTTAAGTACAGAATCTGTGCTTTGTCTTTCTCTGTAGCCCCACAAATACTCAGTGTGGACTGACTTCAGGAGCTCCACATTTGTTGGTTAAGTTATGAAACTTCCAGAGGGTGGTTGCAATTAATAGAATGACTAGAAGATCACCTTCTAACAAAGAGGGGTTAATAAACAGCATTCTTTGTTTAACAAGTAATCATCATAAAGCCCCATCTCTGTCTGTGGAAGGAGGTAATTGCCAACTGTGAAGAATAAAGGCATTCCAGAGAACCTTGTCAAACATCTCCAGGGTGGAATTTCTTTCCAATATGAGCAACAGTGGGCTGACTATCAGGTGCTACAGTCCTTGGGCAGGAAAGAATAACAATCAGCAAATCCAGAGATGTCTATAAACTTTTTCACCTCTCAATCCCAGTTCTCAAGGAGCTGCCTTCAAACTTTAGGTGGATGGTTCTTGAGATTCTTGAGAAATCTATAGATTTTCTAGGTGGATGAACCTATTTTAGTAAAAAATTTAAATATCTTAAATTTCTGATGGAATAGAGCATACACCCATTGTTAAATCCAGAAATTATAGTAAGCAATTCTTCAGGCTCGTAGGTGGAGCAGAGAAAAAGAGAAGAATGAACACTTAGGGTTTTAAAGCAGTTCTGGTGCCTCATCACTAAAAATGCAAACAGTGCAGGTGGGAGTAAAGCTGAGAGCTTCCTAGGACACCATCACTGCTCATGGCTGCATCACTCATGTGTCATTGACATGTGTCATTAGTCTACATAGGGCTGAGACAGTCACATATGAAGGGTGCCTCCTAGTACACCCTGCACTGGTGTTCTGAGCTCTCATGAGTGCACTGCAGCTCCGTGAATTTGCCTTTGTAAACTCATAACGCTCCACAAAATAGTTTCATAATTGAGCCTGTCTCTCTCAGCTGAAGTCTACTTACTTCCCTTAGCCTGTCCTCAGGGCCCCAGAGGCCACTTGAAAAATTGCTTCTGGAGCACAGGCAGAAATCTCAATGGTCCTAGCCATAGTGCACTACTAAAGACACCTTGGCACAAGACCACAGAAGGGAAGACCTGTGCGACCCTGTTGTTGTGTCCATTGTTGCAGAAAAATCTGCCTGTAACAGCATATTATTAAGAGGGGAAACATACTTGTCCCTGTTAGTACATATTCATCCCTCAAAATATGGCAGAAAGTACCCATAGGCAATGTGTGCTACTCACAACATTCTTAGCTTGCTTTTGTTTTCCTGGCCTTCTGGAAAATATTAGAAGAATGTTTCATGATGTCTCTGGGGAGAAAGGGCACATGGCATATGCCCTTGTTCAGCAGGAGCTGAATAATAACACTTTTGGAGCAATCTGGTATTTAGACCCTGAAGTTTGATACAGTGAGACCCAAGATGTGAGCCTGTGCAAAATGAATGCAATCCAACTTGGAAAGAAAAGAATTCATTCTGAATGGAAAAATCAGAAGTCACTAGTGAGAAAATGGGGGACTGCAGCTCTAGGAGGCCATCCTGATTTGTGGACCAGACAGGAGAAATAGCATATGGCCTCTGTGTCAGACTTAATAGATGATGAGTGCTGGCAAATAACCAGACACTCAAAATAACCAGTGAAAGGCCATGGCAATCTGCTACAGGATTTTCGGTTACAGTGAAAACAAAGTTTCAAAGGGTTAGATTTACAATCTGTAAAGGTATCAGTGAAATGTAAAATTATATAAACACACACTTGCATATATACCTTCCATCATCTTAGCAATGCTTTTCCCAATTCGTCTTATCTGTATAGGGCTAAATGTAGTGTGTGCAATCTTGGCTCAACTAAGCCAGAATCCGGTGGGAAACTTCTTAGAGGCAGTGGGATAGAGAGGTTAAAAGAGTAGGTTTGGGAGCACGGCTCTGATTTGTGCCTTGGCAGAATGACCTTTGGTATTTAACTTGTTCAGTCTTTTTTTCTACAAAGATTCTCCCCAGAGATATCATGAAACATTCTTCTAATATTTTCCAGAGGGCCAGGAAAACAAAAGCGAGCTAAGAATGTTGTGAGTGGCACACACTGCCTGTGGGTACTTTCTTCCATATTTTGAGGGATGAATATGTTCTAACAGGGACAATACTGACTTTATGGCATTGTTATGATAATTAAATAAGATATCACAAGTTAAGGGTCTTGTATATCATTTATGCTCAGGAATCAATGAGTGTTTTAAAAGGTAGGAGGCCAAAGAAAGCAACAGAACTTTTGTTTTACATTGGCAGCCAGTAAGACAACCAGTGGCCAAGCTCCTTGGAGAGGATTAGCGAATGAGGGAAAAAAAGAAGGGTGACTGGGAAGCATCCATGAAAGGGGATTTTCTAGCTTCTGATTACTCATGCCCTTCTTTCATGGAGAGGGGACTGCTACAGGGAGTTGCTGTCATTGTTGCAAATACTGTATTCTAGCCCAGCTGGCATGGTGGAGTGGAGCAAAGCTGGGGATCTACTGCACAAGGGGAGCTTAAAGAGGGCTCTTCCACCTTAGTTGGGGGGCATCTTCCATGAAGTTGCAGGGTTGGAGCAGGGAGCACATGAGTGAGTATTGACTGGACTAAGACCTCTCATGATGCCTGAGCCTCTTTAAGGGCTTTTGTGTCTAATATGGCACTGATTTGTGCTTCTAAATCAAAGCCCTTGGAGAAGAACCAGCTCTGGCTTCTCTAAGCTATATCTTTCTTATCTGTCTTCTAGTCTGAGGAATCTTCTCCAAATGGTAGTATAAAGCATAGGAGCATGATTTATAAGTGATGCTGAAAAACTGGTATTGTGTCCAGTGGTCCAGCCCTACTGAGAGCAAGAAGGGTGATGGGGGAAACATGGACACCCTAGGCCAGCTCCTGATGATCAGATGACATACTTTTCAGAAATGAGGCAAATTCCTCTTGACTTGCCAATACTACCCACCAACTTCTAAGAAGAAGCTAATGGCTGACCAAATTCCCTAAAGCAAACTGCCCAAGAACAAAAATCCAAATCTGACATTGAGCTGAGGGTTTGAAGTTACCTTAGTGTGGGCTATAACTTTATTAGTTGCTACTTCTCCATCTAGTAGTCACAAGCTATGGTACTCCACTAGGTATCAAGAATCTAGGGATAAACTGTTCACTCTAAAATCTTCCTTTTGGCCCACAAAGTACCTGGATCATCCATTTTAATACTACACTTTAATGTGTCAAATACCATTTTTTGTTGAAGTCAAGCATTTTAAAGCCTTTCGAGGCTATAATTTTATAGTTGTATGTGTGAGAGATCAAACTCTCTATAAGAATGTTCTGACCTCAACAAAATACCTTTTAAAAGAAACATGGGAAGAACCATTCGATATGATTTTTTTAAACAAGATGAAAACTTACCTGAAAGGGCTAGCGAAGTTTTGCTGAGTACATTAGAAAAAGAGAAATCAAAATCTTTTTTTAAAAAATAGACCAACGGTAAGAATTACTGCAATTTTCAAGTCTGTTGTTAGATGGCTGTTCTTTAATTTTTTTTTTTTTTTTTTTTTTTTTTTGCTTCTTGGGTTGAGACATTAACTTACTCCATATGTGCCATAGACTGCAAATAGAGACACAGTCTTGGAAAACAATACCAAATGTTTCCTTTAAAGTTCCATGCAAACGATATCCTTCTCACCTTTCTACACATTCCTTGACAACAGCAAAATTTCCATCTCCTATTGTTCTCCCAACTTTATATCGTTCTGTTATTGTGGCTGGAATCTGGAAGCCTTCCTCTGACACTTCTGAAAGAATCATTAATACATTTTTATTGGTAGAAAAAGGGACACAGTTGTTGTACAAGGAGACATTTAGAAGTATCATCTAATAGACTGGAACTGATTCAGAATCAATATGTCATTTTCTGTGCATGAAATGATCGCCCCATTACCACATCCCTCCCATGGCTCATATACACTCAACAGTTTTTATGAAGAGAAATGATAAACTAAAAGGAAAAGTATGGGGTCTACCTCCACCTATATAAAAGGAAACATGTTTTCTTGCTGCAGTGAGAATTCTGAAGAGAAAGTTTTGCCTTTTTTCCTTTTTTACTTCATGCCAATTTGATCAATATCATCCACTGAATACCCACTGTGTATAGATAAATGACATTCCTATATATGGCGTGGGAGAAAATTCAGTTCTTAAGGGACTCTGGGCTGCTTGACATTGTATGAGCATGAAAAATGCCTGCTGTTTGGATACACAGTTTTACTACATCCTGAAATGGTTATCTCCGTAAAATTCCTTATGAACTAAGCATTGATTGCCACCCCTCCTCAGTATCAATGAGCAGATTTTAAACAAATGTTCTCACCAGCAACTTGCATAGCAGATGTTGAGTTAAAATTGCAGTATCTGTTATGTTTGTGAACAGAACAGTTTTGTACTTTCAATTATGTTAGAGCCCTCTGAAAATGCATTTTGAAATATTTTACAAATGTCTAATAAGGCTTTAAATATCCAAGGCAATAAAATGAAACAAGCCATGCTTAGGTCACATAAATATACTGGATAACCTTTAACATGTTAGGGGTGTAAAAAGCCTTTTATAGCTGGGCTCTAACATTTACATGCTTTAAAGTTATAAATCCTAGCTCTCCCCCAGGCAATGTGAATGCAAAATGTGATGGAGGCCTAGTGGGCTTCATAAATGTTCTCCTCTTTTGACCTTTCATCATAAACCCAGACTAAGTATTTCTTCTTAAATAAAAACCTTAGGTGGTGAACAGGCTTTCTGGTGATTTTTGCATATTTACCTTCCATCTGGGTCACTGGGGAATGACATATGGAGACTAACAATTATCAGCTACCTAATTTAGGACCTTTGTTCTGGCTGTGTGACAGTACTGGGTCCACACCACTCTGTGTTCTAGAGTAAATGGAATTTTTGTAGAATGTTGCCTAAATTGTAGGGCATTTGCTGTCACTATTGCCCTCTTCACCTCCCTATGGATGCCATTTTACTCTTCCCTACCAGAAACTAGCCACGTAGTCTCCAGATGCAGCGAGGGCTTGGAGCCTATGTTCCCCTCTTTTTTCCTACCCAGAAAAGAAGTCATAATACGGCTTTTGTGTTGAGGAGTCAGGCTGGGGATTTTTGTGTCCTCTATGGAAATGGGAAGAAATGATTGGGAATGTTTCAAATTCACTGCAAAACACCCAAATTTACAAAACATTGTCCAAATGACACAATCTTAAGGATCTTTAGTACATGGGTAACTAAAGTAATCATCTTTGGCTGATAGGGGTAAATGTGATCCTATAGATTGAAAGGGAGAGAGATTCCATTCCTTCTCCCAGGGGGAACATCACTGGAGCACCTGTCCAAAGCACAGGGCTTGGATTTTTTTTCCCTGAATGTTATAAAGAGCACCTTTTAGGCTTTTGGGTGAAAAGGCTCAGCCAAAGGCTTAATCAAGGGCCATTTCAGTTCATTAGGTGAAAACACATGGAAACCAAAGAGACTTGTAAGTAGCTGAACTACAAATTTCTGAAAATGCAATCATTTCCAATATTGCATGGTAGTCAGGAAATAATTCTTATACAAATCATACATCTCACTTAATGTAATTAAAAAATGTTTAACCTGAAGGGTGCTTTTCTGGGGAAATAAGTTATAACATTAAAAGCAAATAAGAGAAGCAGATTTTAATAGTGGCTTTACTGAAATACTTTTATAGTTTTTCAAATACTTTTCCCTAATTGATTTGAACTCCCCAGGGAGGATATGAGCGTGTTTTACAGTCCCCATTTTATAAAAGAGGAACTAAAGGTGGGAAAATTGAAGAGACTTGTCCCCAAAGGATCCAATGATGCAGTGAAAGATTCAGTTATGGAACCCAAGTAATCAGGTCACATCACAAAGAACATTTTGCAATTGTCTCCAGTGAATTCTTTTTGTAAAGTTGTCTTTTTTTTTTTTGGTACCAGGGATCAAACTTGGGACCTTGAGCTTGCAAGGCTGGCGGTGGCACCACTGAGCTCCATCCCCAGCCCAAAGCTGCCTCTTAATATATTGAATTGACTCAAACTAGAGCACACCTGTGGGGCTGTAACTTCTTAGAGAGTCAATAGTCCTTAGTATATGAAATGGGAGCAGAGCTTGGGAACACAAATGCAGCAGTCACCCTATCTTATTTCCAAAGCACGCAATAGCTGGCCTTCTAGGAAATGTATACCCTCAGAGGATGTGAAATGTCTCCCAATTATACCGTCTCCTTCTTCCTGTTCCCAGAGAGCAGGTCCCATTGCTGCTGGAAGCCATAGTCAATCCTATCCCCTTGTGACTGACCCTCTGAGCTGCTTGAGTTCATTCATTTCATTCCATCAAAATGGAAATTAGTCAACCCATCCTCTGCCCCCACACAAGCTGAACCTTCTCTTCAGATACCAAGTCCCAAGCTCATCACCTTCCCCAGGTCCATCATTCTCATCCATCGAGCTGCAGACTTTGGTGGATGCCAGTGAAGTAGAGGAGCCACCATGTTGAGAGCTCTGTAAGGGAATAGAAACACAAAATGAAAAAATTAGTCAGAGTGACCGAGTCTCTACATACTATGCTCAGCCTGGAATCTCAAGAGATGGCCTAACCCACTGCCAGGGAGGATTTGTTTTTCACATTTGAAAAAGGAGGTCCTTAAAATATTCAATCCATGTCTCCTCCCTCTTCATTAACCATTGGTATGTTGGTTGACTGGATCAGGCTAACAATCATAAACACGGATGTTCCACGACTCCTTATTCCTTTTTCTCAAAATGAGCTTCCTTTAGGTCGCAGTTTGAGTTTGACAAACATTAGGCATCTCAGCTTGGTCTTCCACAGTCTAATGCAACAGACTGCAAATATGGCACTTCTGATCTTATCCACTATTTTTTCTATATTTTACAACAGAAAAATTTATCTTCAACTTGCTTTTCCGAAATATCCTAAAAACATAAAGACTCTGCCTTACCACAACTTTAGGAGAAAGGTAAAAGAGTGGGTTTGTTAATTTCACTTTGAGATAAAGATACAAGCAATAAACATTACCAGTTGAAGAATAAAACCCCAGGCCTGTTGATTACCTCATGGTTTTGATGGACTTTGACCCAGCACCCATAAGAGCAAATAGGATAACAAATGTATCAGAAAACTCAATGGAGAAAACAACACCAAATATTGAATATTATAACTGACTGGGACAATATTTTAACAATGAGTGTTTCCATCTCTATATCTATTTCTTGAGAAAACAATTTATACATTGCAATGCTATTACTAAATAATGATCGCAGCTTGTCTTATAAGATCTTCCTTCTGTTTCCCTGGGTTTACCCACTTGGCTGGCCTGATGGGAGCAGGAGGTGGTGAGGGGGTGGCAATGGTTCATGATGCCAACTGTCTGTGGAGCAGAGAGAAGGGAAAGAGCATCTGTAGTTCAATTGATAATGAAGAGGTGATGAGGAGCAAACTTGACCTAGTTTTCCTCTGCTTACCTGTTTCCCTTTAACCTTCTGCCTATTTCATCCAGCCTTAACAGTGCATAAAGTAAGGGGGTAGAGAGATTTTATATAGTTCATTGTACCCAAAGGCTTCTGCATAAGAATTAAAAAAATTTATTTTTCATACAGAAATGCCTGTAGTTGTGGAAATGCTCTCTAAATCACTGTGAGGCTGTTTGAGTCAAACACCATAGAACATGTTCCTGGATGTGACAAAGACGAGCATATCCCATTGGATGAATTCATCAACAGTGACAATTGACATGACTGGGATGTAAGTTAATAGCATCTTCCCTGCAGGAGATTCTAGAAGCCTTGTAACTCCTCATATATTCCCTTGAATACCATACATTTTGTATGATGTGCCCTTTATGTTCCAATGTTATCAAAATCCCCCATAAATAAGGCTGGTGATTGAAGCCATGTTTCCATCTTCTCTTTTCCAGCTTATCCAGCCTCCTGCTGTGACTAATACTATATGTTTGTCATATGTCAGATTAGAAAGAAGGGTTCAGGTACTAATCTTGAAACAAAGTTTTTCTTAGGGTGACACTATAGATTCATAATGTTCTTTGTCAAAGGGACTATAAACATATGAGTTTCTAAGCCATGCTCTACTAATTTTATGAATGTCTATTCGTGAAAAACTTATATTTATAATATTGGGATAGGAGGCTAAGACCAGGCAGATGTATTATGATGATGATTTGAGAAAATAAACATTAATATCACCACATCAGAGGGGAAGGTGTGTATTTTCCAGAAAGTGAGATCCTTTATCTTCTGTGTCATTGCAGGCATAATGGTGCTCTAGGCCGAAAAGCACTAAGTAACTGTCTCTTCTGAGCTTTCTGGTCCTTGATTTTCTTCCAACAGTATCACAGATGATGTTTAATATTGTAGACGCATTGTGGTGGGGCTGGCAGGTGCTGCCTTGTCATGTGGTATTTTTAAATTTTAGAACCAAAGACACATTCTTTCATTAAGCACCCAAGTTAATAGACTGGTAGTGTATTTTCTAGCAAAGATGTCCATACTACACACTTAATTCCAAAAACTTGTTTTTAAATAAAAACATTAGGTGCTCAACACAGAACTCTGACCCAAAGCATGGGGAAACATCTTTTAAATTGTAGCATTTTATAAATTTTCTGGATATTATCCACTAAACAGCCTTAACAACTAATGAGTTGCATTTTCAACAGTATCCCCAAATGTCTGGTGCCCTGAATGTTTGCCATGATGACAGCTGTGTTTTCTCTGCCATGTGAATAAAGTCCTTCAAGGTTTTTAGCCTCTGCTTTATAAAGAAAAAGTAGGGTTAACACAAATTTGCTTATGTCTATAATTGCTTATTTTCAACTTTAGCTTTGTGTTTCTGAAAACGTACTCTTGGTCATTTCAAGTTTCCTGCTGAGGCTAGCAGATGACTGAAAGTTTTAAGAGAAAAACTTATTTATTTATTTATAAATAGGGTACTCTGAAAATAGACAGTTCTTGTTTCGTTTATTATGCTCAAATAGAGAAAAAAATGTATTAAACTTCTGTGATGTTATCTCTTCTTTTTTCCCAAAGATGGTGAATGCTATATACTTTTACAAGACAGCAATCATTCAAAGAACTTTAAGGACTTGTATGAACTCAAATATTATCTACCCCACTGCCAACTAAAGACAAAAACTCCACCATAGGTAGCCCAGCTAGGTGACGGTCAGATGGCCTCTGTCTAAACACTACCAGTCCCAAACATACTGACTGAGGGAGCTGCTTCATCATTAATATGAAGCAAAGTAGAATCCATTAGCTATGTGGAAGTTAGGTCCCTCTGGATTTTCTACTTATTATTCCTATCTCTCACCTCTAGAGTCATTCAGTATAGGTCTAATCCATTTTCCACATGAGAGTGCTTCATGTTTCTGAAACAGTTACTCACTCTTCCTGTGTCTACACTTTCGCCATTTGCATACTACTTCCACTTATTCCCCTTTGATTGTTCATCCCGTGACTGAGCTCCTAGACTCTTTCACCCTCTTGTAGACACACTTCAGCTGTGAATTCCTCTCTTTAAAGCTGATGCTCAAAACAGTGCAATTTCCTCGTTGTGCTCTGACCAGCCCAGAACAGGGAAAGATAGAGGTTTCTTTCTTGTGAATAAAATATTAATTTGCTTCAGGTTTATATTGGCTCATCAATGATGCCATGTGTTTTGACCTTTTATTGTGCTCACCAGTGTGTCTCATTTCCATATACTGTGTTCAAGATGCCGGTGTTTTGGTCCAAGATTTCATATTTATTCATATTAAATGCCATCTTTATTACATTCATATTCTTTCCACCTGTTATTTTTTTGGATTCTGATTTTGTCACCTAACATTTCTACACACTCTTTCTTTCTCAGCTGAAGTCACTTTAGTAAACAGAGTGGTTATTTGAGTATGATTGTTACTAAACCATCGAACTCTAACTTAGACTCTCCTGGAACATTTTGATTATTACTCAGAAGTCTGAAGGATTTTGAAAATAGTATAGAGAAATTGTGTAAATTCTTATTCTTTAGAATTGACTTAATGAGATTAATCAGCCTTTATTTAGGATCAACAGAAGCTGAAAAGCCTATCTAAATTTTTTATTTCTTCAAAGTAGATTTACCTATTTGGTTTTTCTAAGCAGATAAACCGTATTAGATAGTACATGCCTATAAGATTTTGCTTCAGTCAAAACATCTGGAGGTCCAGTACAAAACACATAGTTATTTTAGAATTTAATGCAATTAGCTGCTCTGAGAGACATTGTGACATTTGAAATGTCATCACCTCTAGCAGATTTAATGGGAACCATTTGGGCAGGTTGCTGACACCTGGATGCTTTTATAGCACACCTTCATAAAAGAACTGCCTTAAGTAATAACACATCCTAAGTGGAGCTATTTAGTTTGGGATCACATAACAGATGGGGAACATATCATACTTTTTGATGTAAGTGAGAAAGATAACATAACAGCTTTGACCACATTTTACGAAGATGTAGATATTGTGACTATATAGTAAAAAAAAACAGATCATTTTAAATGTTATGAGTTACTCCTGCCACTTGTATTTATGTCACTCAGTTGGGATTAGTGATGCATTAAAATTTGTAGAATATCCAATTAATGCAATTGATTCAATCAAGGTACACAAATTTCAGCAGACAACTTTAGTTTAGGTTGAATAACTATTTCCACTTCACTTTTCATCATGGCATATAGTTAGTTATTACTTTGTTTAGTTACTATTGATTTGGAGAAATGGTTGAAAAGAATTTAGAAGTCAATAGTCACTGTGATATCCTGGATCCACTTTATAAAGGTTAAGTACATACAATAAATACTTAATAAACTCTAACAGTTGTCTTGCTGATCTTGACTAAGGCTTGTAGTTGTTTTGTCGCTGACCTGATATAAAAACATTAAATAATAATCCTGGTGCAGAGAGTTTAAAACCCATAGGACTCTATGTAGTATAGAAAATCCATACATTTATTTACTTTTCAAGTGGTTACAGAACAATTAATTGTAGTGCAATGACCCCAATATTTTGAAACAAGACACAAAGGAAATTCCTTTATTTTTCTTCCAAATTCTTTCATTTGCATTCTTTATTGTATGTTCAGCTAAATAAACTTTATGACATAGCCAATCATGTGCATAACTAAGAATGAATATTAAAAAAATCAAGATAAAGATTTTAAATTTCATAAAGGTTTGGTCAAATTGTTTAAAAGGCTAGAGAACTGGCCAGGTACAGTGGAGCAAATCTGTAATCCCAGCGTTTGGGAGCTGAGGCAGGAGGATTGCCACGAGTTAGAGGCCAGCCTGGGCTACACAGAAAAATCCTGTCTCAAAAAAAGAAAAAAAAAAGAAAGAAAAAAGAAAAAAAGTTAAAAGTCGAAAGAAATATTACTCATGAAACTGATCTACTGAGGAAAGAAACAAAAACAGAAATATTGTCATTATGTCCATGCTAGTGAAGTCAAGAGCTAAGAATTTAAAAAATAACTGCATTTATTAATAATTTGATCTATTCTGTTTGTTGGATTAGGTAGTCTTCTTTAAATCTACTTTTCAGTCACTATAAATTCACAGTCTGAACAGTTTTTCTTGAAGAGGCTGTGGCAATGGGTAGCCACAAGGCCTCGACTCTGAGTTACTCTTCATGAAATCATAGTTTGGTATATGTGCTGCCGAAGTTAGGACCATGAAATCATAGTTTGGAAGGAGGCCAGAAAGCCATTTCATGTACACTCTCTGGATAGAATAGCTCCCTCAATGATTTACTCCTCAAGTGGGATTCTCAACCTATAATGAGGCCAGCTCATTATTCTTCCAGGCACCTACTACATTTTATTTAAAACTCTAGTTATATTTAAAAAGTATGAATATAGTTTGGAATTTTATAAATTTGAAAACATTCCTTCCAGTTGTAGTACTATTATTGTGGACACTTATTAAATTTATCATGGAAATAATAAGGAGGACCAATTAGAGCAAATTAATTTCGAGGTTAAAATAAAAATGTTAGATTTAAGACCAAAGTATTGAACTTTTATAATAAATTTGATATAAAATAATTTTTGTAACTTCACCAGCAAAATTTTCCATTTTTCTTTATACTATATTATAAATGAAATGTGGCATGATTTTTCTTCTAACCCAAAGGTGATAAATTGAGTATTTTATCATTATTTACTTAATTAATTATAATCTACTTATTGAATATACTCATTTGACCAGTGCTTTAAAAATAAATAGCTTGCATACATGCACACTCACAGACACAAATACACATGCACATTTTCCCTCCTGCAAATTAGATGACCTTGGAAAAATACCTCTAAGCCCAGGAGACAGCTGGTATATTTTAAAAAGGCCTGTTAATTCACTTTTTTTAAACCAGTTGCCAATTTGACTGACAAATTTGCCTGTAAGGCAACCCTGAGAGGAAGGGATATTACTGATTTTAACAGCAACCAACTGAAACAGAATTCCTCATCAGACAAGCATCTTATTTTGCTGTATTGTCAGTATTTTATACTTTAGATGTCATATGGTGCTATTCTGAAGTATCTCAAGTAACCCTAGCTGACGCTAATCACAAGACAAGAATGCCATGTACATGATTATAAAGGTAACTCTTGGTCCACACAGTCATTTCAATCCCAACCTCTATCCATCAAGCTTTCTGAAAGAAACTCACTGAACAACACAGGCAATTTTTTTCTGTTTATTACACAGTTATTCTAAGGTAGTAAGTGTCACAAAATTAACTTCAAGAGGAATAACATGATCCAGAACAAAACACAAAATACATTTTACAATGAAGCCACACCACAAAGAGATGGAACTTTCAAAACTAGGTAGTTCAATGAAACATTTCATTAGTTCTCAGCTCTGCAGAACTCTGTTGTTGGCCTCAAAATGATGGATTTAAAAATATGTTGCTGTTTAAAGCATTTTGACACCAAATATTCTTTTTAAAGGGAGGATACATGTCCAAGCGACTCAAACCATAAGCAGAAAGTACATAACCTCTTTATAAAAAATTTTATCCAAATTTCTAACATAGTGTATTTCAAAGTAAAGAGTCTTTAGAAAAAAATAAAATCAATTTCTTGCACCTTGATGGGTATAAACTCCTCAAAAAACATATCACAAGACAATTAACTTTCGTACATCTTTGCTTATAAACCTTCAAGTACTTAACTATCCTGGCTTCAAAAACATTCTGTGGCCATATATAATACAAGCACCCATGTTACATGCATCATTTATACTATCTTGGAATCCCTCATTGTGACTAAAATGAAACACATTTTAAAGACATAATATATCATGCACCCTTAAAAATTATGGTGAGGGCTTCTGATTTGCTATTTTTTCCACATGCATTACAGCACAAAATTACACATATTTTTCAGCTGATAGTATAACAAACCATATCAGGCAATTGATATATTGAATTCAATATATCTCTAATTTTCACACTATTGCTCTGTGATATATCTCAATCAAATACAGTTATCACTTTACATGCACAATTAGAGATGATAGCATGGCTAATGCAAATATGCCTACATGAGCAAATGTACACATAGACAGTAAATTAATTCAATCAATTAGCATTTTAAAATGTGTACATATTTATGTAGAAACACACACATATAGCAAATATATTCAAAATATGTCAACAGTTTAGAATAGTGTCTTAAAAGTATGTCAGCCTTACAGGTTATCTGGCTTTGTTATTAAACTTTCTCCAAATCAAACACACTTTGAATTCTCTTCTATTTATGTTTCAGCATAACACTCAATTACTCACAGCTTATGAAACACTGTTTCAGTTTTTAGTGAATATTGATTCACAATAACTACTGCTATAGATATACACAATAGGAAAACATCAGCTGCAGTAATGATTGAATACTAAGACATGTCACTATGAACATTAATGTGCACTTGTATTTAATAGTTAACACAATATCGAATTTTTTTGGATTTCAGTTTTTGCTTATCTGTGTTGCAATTTTTGGAGGTAAAACTATATTTGAATATTTGGAGCCATTTTCTTGTAATAGTTTAGCAAACTGCTTTGAATTTAAACATGCTCCAACTAATACACAGCAGTGTAGCACTTTATGATATAAAGTTTTACATATAATTCCACAAGAGCCAGTAACTTATAAGGCTGTGTCACAAATACCATATTTTATTATTTACCATCTATCCACATATGCAGATACTTACATAGGGACACAGCGAGCCCTGCAAATTCACATAAACACCCACACACTTGTATAGATACATGGCCACTATGAAAAATTTAGTAGTCCAACAGTAAAGTACATGAATTTATTTTTTAGGAATATTCTATATTTTCATTCACTTTTATGAAGGAATGTGGCTTTTAGACTTATTATTAAGTGGAAAAAGAAAAAGCCCAATCATGTACAGACTTGCAGTGGATGCAGCCAAAATATCCCTGCTGATTAACACAGGGAACACATACACTACATGGCTTCTGGGCTGGGTCACATGGTTTTAGAAATTGTTATTTGGTTTTGAACTATTTAGATGAGTTAATATATGTATATGGGATGTGTACAAATGGGTGGACCTGAACTGCTTTAAAAATCCATGGGAGTACAGGAAAACTGTAGATGACTTCCTGTTCCCCCTCAATTGATAAGGAAAGACAAGAACATCCCATTTGGCTTTTATAAAATTGTCTTTTGCATTTACATGGAACTACATATTTTATATGTTTCTAGATTTTACATTTCTAAAATGAGAAAAGCAGGGAACTATTTGTATTATCTTTTTCTTTGATGTCTAAAAAAAACTGAGTGCAAATTAAAAAAAGTACTTAACTAGTGCACAATCTTCAGAGCTCATTTAAAGATTTCCATAAAGACAGAAATACATAGCTTTTGCTAGAGTGATCTCTTGCTCAGTATATCCATTTTAAAATTCAGTGTCTAATTTTGTAAAAAGAATTCTGTAAGTAAGGAAATCTTAAGAGCCCATAAATCACCAATTTGGTTTCACCAATGAACTAAAAACTTCTGCTTTGTCACTGAGGACTTTTTAATTTCTGCTTTAGTGTAACAGAATTATGCCCTGCATAGAAAGAGATCTCAAAGTCTATAAGTGGTATGCTATTTCAATCTCTGAGGGGCTTGAGTTTCAAAAATTAAATGATTTATATTGCCCCTGAAAAGTCTTTTAATAAAAGTCATATGTTCAAAAGATTAAATGCTGTGGAATAGCATTTCCTTTGGAACTGCTTGAATGGAAAGTTGGCCATGATATCTATCAGCAATTAGTACAAGTTCAGGTTTTTTTTTTTTTTCGCTGTGTCTAAACAAAGCCATAAGCTTTATATCAATTGGCAATATCTGCCACTTATCCAGAACAAATAGCATTTATTGGACCTCTCTAAGCAGTAGTTGTCCATAAGATTGACAGTGCAGGGAAGTTAAAATTACTGAAATTTATTTTTGTTCTGGACCATCTGACCCCACCAGATTTAAGTTAACTGTTCCACTGCTTCTTTGCATTTTTGACAGTTTAGTCAAATATATACTAATCTTTTGTGGACTCAACTGTATTAAGTAATGCATTTTACAAAGACATAACTAAAACAGACACCAGCACAGGCAACCTCACAGATGTTTACAGTTTCAGCTAAGACAAAGCAGCCTTTTGATCTCAGCAGGAGCCTCTGTTCATTTCTATTGGAAACAGTTTTAAAATCTGAGGTCTGGAACAGGTATTATTATGAATGGTTCTTTCAAGATGGAATGGTTCAGTTTGCAGTTCTCAAATAACCTGTCAAAGAAGTGTCTTTCTATCCAACAGACAGAATAATGAGACACTAATTATTCTAGGGCTAAGTTCTCAAATGCTGTTAGATTGCCTGGACTTTACATTTTTCTTCTTTTGATTGGAATATTTTACTCACCTGTAAAGTGAGGTGGTAACATAGCTAACTATAAACCAGATGGTAAAATTCACTCGTTGAACAATTTGCCAGAGATAATTCAATAACATGTAAGGCAGTGTTTGACAACTGAATTTCTCTCCATCTTGAGTCAAATGCTTTTAAAATTGTTTTCAAGTAAAGTTTGAAAAAATGTCAAGTAAAAGCCTCCAAATGGCATCATACATTTTTAATTTGTCACCTACTGAGATATGTCAAGCCTGGAGACTATAAAAACCATGCTTTATAAGACAGAAATTGTTAGTGTTTGAACTAGAGAAGCTAAGTGATCATGGGATATGGCTCAAGTACAATAGACCAAACACACTAGATTAATTTTTAACATTCAGATTTTTAAAAATTGTTTTATGTTTAAGCAAAGCTATCATTTTAAAAATAGAAGACTAGAAGAGTAGAATTAGTACGTTAATGTTTAACAATGGGTTATAATCATAAACTTACTTGGTTTAACACAAAAGCAGTTTTGCATATGAAAATTTCCAAGACACCAGTAAGATCTAGGATGTATCAGAATGCAGATTTTTATATTTGCACCTAATTTATATATCACCATTTAAAAGAATTTTGATTCTCAAATTGATTTTTTGGAAGAAGTCCAGGCACAATTTTTAAAAAGATCTCTGTGTTAAAAAAAAAATCCTTGCTTCAGCCTTTGAATATTTGAAAAATTACATATATGGTTGGAGGGAAGAATTACATAATTTATGCCAATGCCATGAACAAGTCCCTCATGTTTTCACATAACTTTAGCTGTATTTACGCTGTTGCCTATGAAAGATAACTTTACAAAATAAAATTTATGTGACAACAAAAACAAAGTTCCTAATGTCTAACATTAGTCCCTGTGAGGTGTATCTTTGACATGAGGTTTTTTTTTTCCTCTCAGATATGTTAACCCCTAAAATTATTAGGAAGAAAAAAATCTAATTGAATATTTTCATTATTTTTCAGTAAAAATACCTCTACAAAAACCAGTCATCCAATTTTAAAAAGAATATAACTTTAAGAAAAAATATGTCTGCTAGTGTCATTTTATTCTCCTTTTCAGTAAGTACAGAAAAATTGTATCTGTATGTATACTCACAATTACAAAGAAAACCTCATCTGTGAAAATTCTGACACTATAGGGCTACACTGTTAGCATGTTCTCAGTATTGGGTTTATACATGAAATTTATCTAGAGCCAGGACTCATAAAAACTTCAGCAACTGAGTGAAACTTCCTCCAATCAAATTTAAAAAATTTTTCCTTCAAGGATAAACACCATAAATATAAAATGCTCATATATTTATGGTTGTATATTTTGGTTTATATTATTTCAAAGTATGCAAAACTCTTTTGTGTCATTTACTGTTAGACACTCGCTTAGGAAATGTGAAACCTTCACCCAATCACAAACCATATACACTGCTCCATTGTGTCTTTTACACTGAGTCTCCTACTGAGTCCAAATCATCCGAGGAGAGGGGGCGGTACAGGTCCTGTAAGATGAAGGGCAGGGACATATTCGTTTATTTGCTTTCGTGGGTGCCCTGTTGCTCTCTTAGGAGCAACTCTGAATGGTATCCTTGGTTCCTAGTATTATTAGACCTTTAAAGTCACCAATTTTGGATATGAGGAAAGAAAACAATAAAGAAACCATCTACACAGACAAAATGATGCTGATTTCACCTTAACAGCAAGAAAAATGCTGCCTAATTATTTGTGAACTTTTGTCTTCCTTCATATCCAGCTAAGTCACGGCCTCTGAGGTCTTCCAAGGCTAACTCTGCTATACTGCATCTAGAAAATCCTTCCATGAACACTTCCTTCCCATTATGTGTAGAAAAGGAATGTGCTCAGCTTGCACACACACACACAAATTTATCAGGTGTCTCAGTAGGCATTCAGCATATTCTGGTTCCAGGGCAGCAACTTAAGTGCTGCGTTTGCATACAGGATAAACCCACCAAATTTCCCACGCCCTCCCTCCCAATGCTCCTTCCCTGTCCCCAGCCACTTGCACACCGCATCCCCTTGTCTTCCCTCCTGGGCCTTTCTGCTACTAGATCTCTCTGTTGGTAGCCAAGCAACCAGCTCAGATCTGCGAAGTATCTACAGCTGGCTTTTTTTCAATTTTCTCCCTCCCACTCCTCACATCATCTGATCAGATAATCTACCGAAGTCAGCGATGTGGGAGTATAACAAGGAGCTTCATTTAACCTACACAACACATTTCTTCCTGATGTCTTGAGAAATGGAACCAAAAAAAGTTTATGGGCAGGAAAAGATTCTCCAAGGTCTGATTCTGTGACCAGTCAGATGCTTTTAGAGAGCAATTTAAATAACTGTGCTTTGGAAAAATGGAGAGGTTGCTTAGTACACTGCCATGAATATGTTTATGAAGAAAAAGATCTGATATGTAGACTCTTTTTTTGGTACCAGGGATTGAACTCAGGGCCTTGTGCTTGCGAGACAGGCAGCAGCACCACTAAGCTAAATCCCTGTCCCTTAAATTCATATTTTTATGCTACTTCTTTTGACATTTTAGAATAGTCCTATACAGTTAAGAGTCTACAGAGGCTGGGGATTTAGCTCAGTGGTGCCGCTGCCTGCCTCGCAAGCACAAGGTCCTGAGTTCAATCCCTGGTACCAAAAATAAAATGAATTTAAGAGAAGTAAAAAAGATGATTGAATCATATGTATGTAAAATATAGATTTGCTTATTTCTAAAGAAAACAATTTTCCAAATATTTTAAAAAGAAAAAATAGCTTATATTCCTATATTTTAAAATGGGGTAAGAAGTGTGAGTGCATGTGTGTGTGTGTGTGTGTGTGTGTGTGTGTCTGTGTGTCTGTGTGTGTCTGGGTATTGGAATGGGGACAGCCAACTCATTTATCCAGCTATGTTGCTAGGCAACACAGGAGGAAAAAATAGAAATAGCTACTGTTTTCTAATTTGCAATAAAAAAGAGTTAATTTATTCTTTGAAGTGCCTTCTTTTAGCACATGCCATCTTTTACTTATTTCAGTATTTCCTGCATAGGAATATTGCCAAACATTTGAGAAGAATATTAACCAAATTTGAAATAGGATCATTTTTTAGGGATATCCTAGGCCAAATTTAACTAGGAGGGGTTATTTGACGTTGTTGTCTAAACACCAAGATGAAAGCCCCTGCCACTAACACACCCAGGAAAGCCTCCATGCACTGACATGGTACAGAAATAGAGGATGTTTATAAACTCAAAGGCTTGAAAACAGAATCATCTTTGAATATATGCAGCTAAATTCAAAATCTTGGAAACTAAATGATCTTTGAATATATCCAGTGTCCTGCTTCCAAGATATGCTTAATAAATGTTTTTCCATGGTGATAAACCCTTTGTCTCCCAAAACAAATGAGATACTCTCTGCCCCCTTTAAGTACTGTGCTTGCATTGGTAGGATAAGTGGCAAAATGAAGAGTCTGTCAGAAAACCATACCTCATGGTCATTTCCTAAGTGCTAAAAGTATTAATTATGTAAGCCAATGACTACATAGCTGGATGGAAATTTTCTGCCTCAGTTGGACAAAATCCAAGTGAGTCAGAGAAAACAAAGGGAAATGATGAAAATTTTTACCTCATTCTGCCAACAAGGACACCTGAGCACAGCTTTACACCTCCAAGGATAGAGGGTCTCCATGATAAACACAGTGGGATAGAAGCTGGGCTCAATCTGTAGCAAGGATTCTCAAGCATTCTTAATTTAATCTCAACAACGAAATCCGAGGTACACCTATAAATCCAGATTGGATCAAAGGATAAAGAGGGATTTCTATGCTAGGGATAGTCTCCAAAGTGTACACTTCAAGAAAGAGAATGTTCTCTGAAAGACAGTCCTTCCTATGCTGCATCTGAGGGCTGTCCCTGTAGATGGGAGCCTTTCAGTGTAACATTTAAGAGAAAAGAATGCTCACACTAGCTCCTCCTCCACTCAAGGATAGGCTATTAGGAGATTAAACAAATGTGGCAACAATTCTTTGCATAGTTCAATGATTCTTGGACTTTAAAATGCTAAATTAGACTAAGAAGACCTTAGAAAAAACACTCGAGTGGAATTGGAATCGGATTATTTGGGTTTTCTATCTAGAAAGAGACTGTTTTGTTCTTTCAACTGAGACACAGAAAGGATGGTAGGCTTATTTAAGATAACCCAAACCTTTAGTGGACAATCTGGTGCCAAGTCCCAGGCTTCATCAAACACTTCAAACAAGCTCAACCTGATGCGAGGCAAATCAATGAAGACAATGAAACCTGATATTTAGTGTGACAGTCTCCCCAGTGCCCTCTACTTTGACATGGCTGATGGTTCTGGCAGCCTAAGGACCCAACCTGGTCAGGATATTTGAAGAGAAGGGGCTTCCATCTTGGTTGAAGCTTAAATTTATGGAACTTGGATGAGTCATTTTAAAACACATAATAAAAGAAACCAAATTCAAGAATTCAGTATTGGAGTGTAGTAGCTTCCAATGAGAGCTTGCTTATTAAAATGTTTATTGAGCACCATCATAAACTCTCCTAAAGGCACACATTCTGCCCACATCACTTCTGAAATCAGGACCATGAATGACCTTCCATTTCTGCCATTGTAGCTTCCCACCTCCCCTGTCCAATCCTTTTATTCTTGTTATGGTATTACTGGAATTAATGAAGAGTAGAGCAGTTTTTCCATCCTGAATAAAGGGCTAACCCTTCCTAAGTATGGAAAAGCTAATGTTTTTTCTAACATCTCTTCCACTTTGGTCTAAAGGCTCAGCCAATTTTTCTGTTATTACACTCCAAACAAATGCAATTAGTGATGAAAGAGAATGTGCTCAATGTGGGCTTCATTCACAAAACCACATATCCTCCGTATGTACCCCTCTCCTGCTCCAAAGGCTCTCTGCTGCTAAATCCTCCCTCCTTTAACAGCACTTTCCCTTTTCCTTAAGGGGATAATGATCAATGATGATATCTAATAAAACTTGGTACAACTAAGGAAGCCTACAAACCAGAGCTAATAAAATCCGTCCATTCAAAGCAAAAAAGAGGATGGTATCTAAAAGTGAATCAGCCAGTGTATAGTCTTCTAAGAGTTAAGATTTGGAAAAATGGACAGAGAATTTAAAAGCCTAGAGTTGTGGCTAAACCACAGCAAGGATAAGTGATCCATTATTGGTCATTCCTTGGTTTAGTGATCACTAGAGGCAAGCAGCACAATTTGCTAGCTCTTGTGCACCAAGGCTCAGACAGATCTCAATAGGTAGCTTGCTTGTTTCCTTACCCTCTGCTTCCGCAGGCTTCCTGGGCTGGTGGGTGATGGGCTTGGAGACTTTCCCGAGCGTGGAGTGGAGAGCTGGCTACCAGGGGTTCCATTAACTAGAAACAAAAAGAATCACAAGAGAAAAATGACATGTTAAGGAATTTTCATGACAATTCATCTTTTCAGAGAAATAAACAGTGAGAGATGGCTATCTGCTAAAATGTAGACACCTATATATCTGTATCATGAAGAAAAGACTAGGGAGCAATCATCTTCAGAAATTCACTGATTTGTTAATTCTGTGTTTAATATAGCAGCAGGATATATAATACCTTAAAATGTATTTTATCCAACTTTCTAGATGAATTTGTTAATGATGACTTTATCTGTGTCACCAGAGATTTTTGGAGTGTAGTTAAGGTCCTGAGACATTTTTAACAGGTTTCCTCCAATTTTTCATTTTAGTTGCCCAGTCCTACCCAGTAGGAGAAAATATTAGTACAGTGCACAAATGATATTTGCAGTGACTTGATAAAACAGATCACTGTGATTTTATAATTAATAACTTATTTCTAGAAGCTCCTGTATCCATTTGTGTCCTGTCCATTCTCCAGCCTTATTTTGATGGACCTGCATCAAATAGTACAAAGTAACTGACCAAAGACAAAGTGAGGAATTCCTCACAGTTTGTCTTTGCTACCTTTGAAAATAAAAGCTGCTCTCTAACAGGTTCAAAGCACTGGAATTCTACCAGATTCTCAACTTTATGCACCATTATCTGAATCAAGATAAAGCCCAGAGAACTCATGCAAGCAGTTCTTTCCTCCGAGTACCTTCACCTCTAAGAACAAATAAAACCCTTATAAAACATGATTTTATAGAGACATATAAGGTTGATTGTATTTTACATATAGAAATGATTGCATTACAGTTCATAATGAGTGAAGTAGAATTAAACAGGAGACACATACATTCTGGAGGGTGCATAATAAGCAATCTCCACAGGGGAGAGTGACAGTGATTCCACTTACCTTCTATGAGTTCTAACATGGACCCAGTCTTAGTGTGTGACCTGACAATAGCAAGAAGCAAAATCTCTTCTCAGCACTAAGCCAAGCACCAGCAGAAATGGGAAGCAGTTGGATTAGTTACGGATGGCTAAGGCTGCTCCCAGAGCAGGCTGAATGAGATGCAGGATTCATCAGCAGATGCCTTTTCTGCGTAAGGCTGACGTCTTCCAAGCGGCAGTGGGAGGTGCGGGTTCTGTCTTAGGCTACATCAAAGGTGTCAATTAAGCCTCATGCCAACGCGGAGCCACTGCACCCGCCACCCAACAAACACTCACTCCGGAAGCTCCAGCCTTCTCAGTCCTTTGCACTGAATCATAACGAAGTGCCTCTGGGGGAAAGAGCCCCAGTGACTCATCTGAGAATCAAGATGCCTCTAAAGCCTGGCAGTACCACTTAATGAGGACACCCTTACACCATGCAGGAGATAGGTCCAATATTTATTGATTTTTCCCACACCATGTTTTCATAAAAACTTAATGGACCATGAAATTGGGAAGCTTCTTGTTTTGTTATCATGCCCAAAGACCTTAAAATGTCACATACCCCATGCTGCACTAATTTTTAGTTTTGCCTTTGAAATGTATTTGGTGACCTCGTCTTTAGAAAAGACTACAGTTCTGTGTGTATGTGGATGTGTGTGTGTGTTTTGTTTTTGCAGAGTGCAAAGAGAAGCTGAGAATATTTTAATTTGCTTGCATGCACACAGGACTGTATTTGTTGAATGAGTTTGATGTTCCAAATTTGTCAGGCTGGACTTCCCACCCAATGCCCTCTGAGGGGATAGCTCAGATAAAAAGGCTAGGATTATAGAACTGTGGCAGAGGCAGAATCTGTACCAAGTAATAAGAAAAGGAAGAGATGCCCTGCTGGGTGGCTGCAGAATGTTTTATGAATGTAATATTTTCTTTGCTCACTTGGATTCCACTTTATGTCTTTATGTCACACGCAAAGGCTATACAGATTGGGAAAGAATGAACAAATATTGAAGCAAAGTAAGTATTAACACTCTTTTACACTGGCTCTTTAAAATTTTGTTTGCTGTTGTGTTTCTGTGGTGCTGGGGCCCCGCCCCTATGAGACAAGTGCTCTAGCACTAGGCTACACTGAAGAGGCAAAAGCAAAGCAAAAGATTGTATTTACTAAGTACACTTTTTATGTGTATCTTTTTAAAAATTCTTTTACTGGTACATTTTAGGTATACAATATGTTTACGTTTATCATCGGGTGCTTGTACCTGTACATGATGTATCTTGGTTCTTATTTTTTCCCCATTACCTGTGCACCCTTCACCCCCTCCACTTTGCCCTATTTACATAGACTTCATTTCCATTTTTTTTCTTTTCTCATAATTTTTCCTTTCCTTTCTTCCCTTTCCTCTTCCCCTCCCACCAACCCTACACCTTTGGACCTTTTCCTATTTCAAATTATCAATTATTCATTTTAATAATTTTGATCCTTATTTACACTTTCAGTTTCTCACACTAGAGAAACTGTTCGGTATTTACACATGTGTATCCTATTTATTTCACTTAAGAGTATGGCCTCGATATGCATCCATTTAGCTATAAATGTCTCTAATTTCTCATTCTTTTGTTTTGTTTTGTTTTGTTTTTTTGGTACCAGGGATCGAACTCGGGTCTTTGCGCTTGCAGAGCAGGCGTCAAAACCACTGAGCTAAATTCCTGGCCCTAGTTTCTCATTCTTTATGGCTGAGTAGTAAGTACTCCATTTTATAAAAAAACCCACATCTTCTTTATCCAGTTTCCAGTTGATGGGCTCTTGGGCTGTTTCCAATATGTGTATCTCTATTTGTTGAGACTTATTTTATTTGTACCAATTTCTCTCTCATATATATATACACACACACACACACACACACACACACATATACATACACACACACATATTGCATATACGTACATATTCTATGAGGTAAAGAGTTATGTCCCCCATTTTACAGATAAGAAAACTGAGTCATAAAGATGATGAACAATTTGATAAGAAGAGGCCAAAATCTGACCTAATCTATCTAAAACTGACAGTCTTACTACTACTTTCCCTTGTTGCATCAGACTTCTAGCCTGCAGAGAAATCAGAAAACTAAACTAATCATTACAATGAAATGTTATGAGAGTGGAAGCCTTGAATGTTGCTACTGGAATTCTAATAACTACTAAGGTCAAGGTTGGCCTACACCCTACAGAGAGAACAATGGATAATAGAGTTAACTTTGGGAAGCTGGGAAGGGCACAATGAAGGAAAGGTGTTCCAAGCTCAGGGGACCACCTGTTTCAGAGTTGGGCATGGGAGAGGTGGTCAGTGTCCTACAGGAAAGAGACCTACATAAATTACTCATAGCAGCTATGTGGAATTGTGGGTGTGGTATGTGTGTGTGGAGTTATGAATGAGGATGGAGGAACAGGCAGAGGCTACAGGGTGTGCAGGCATTAGAATTCATGTTGAGTTTGGCTTTTGTCCAAAGGACAATGAGAATCTATTGAATGATTGTAAGTAGGAGTCTTGGGATCAGATTTGCATTTTAAAAAGCTCTCAAGAGCTCTTGCCTCATCAAGAACAGATTAGAGGGAACAATACAGGGTGGAAGGCTATCCTTATAAGGATATCAAGTAGAAAGAGTGGGACACATTCAGGGTCCTATGGCCAGTGAAGGTGATGTGGCTGGTCCAGGACAGTGCAGTGAGGATGGAGGTAAATGGAAATGTTCTGGAGATATTTCAGAGGTAGAAACTATAGAACTACAGGACTTGATAATAGATTGGTTACAGAATATTAAAGCTAAAGGGAGCATGTTTGGAAAGACAGTAAGTAGTGCGTTTGGACACACTGTACTGAAGCACTTTATATGACATTAATTCTGCAATGTAGGTGGGGGTAGTTTTTCCTGTTTTTGAGAAGGAAACAGAGGCTCAGAGAAGTAACTTCCTCAAAAACAAATAGCTGAAAGATAACAGGGCAAGAACTGGACCTCAGCTATGTCTTAATCAAAAAATTGCACTTTTCCCAGGTAAAGCTTGCCTGGGCACCTCAAATCACATCCAAACTCCCATCCTATCTGTGGAGCTGAAGGCATCTGGGTTTCCCTCTCCCCTGGGCCAGGCTCCCAGACACACTTCCTTTATTGAAAGCCACTGGGCTTAGTGCTTCCACTTGTACTGCCAACTCTCTGGACAAATGAAACTCAAGTGCCAAATAAGCCGTTTACAATCAAATTTTTTTTCTGTACTGGGAATTGAACTGAGGACCTTGCACTTGCCAGGCAGGCTTGGCACCACTGACCTAAATCCCTGGCCCACAATCAAATATTTTTGGACACAACCCATTTGGAAGTTGGGAATGACCTGTCTATCTTACTGTTGGGTCTGCTCTGACTCCTTCTAACCCCAAAGCATTAGCAATTTCTTAGGATAGTTCTTGACATTCAGAAATTATTACACACTTTAATGTTAAATTGTTACTGGAATAAATATTTTTTTCATAAGTCACTTTGACACAAGTACTGAGTTCACTTGTTTTATTCTGTAACAACAGAAGTCCCTGAGTGCCAATAAGAAGGGCTTTGTTATTAACTTATTAGTACTTGTTAAAATCCAACTTACAAATGCCATTATTTTCCAGAGGCCCTTATTAAACAATTCTTTATTTTGAATGGAAAAAATTCAATTTAATATGGTTTTGTTAAATAGACAACAATAGCATGCCTAGCAATTAATTCTTTCAATCTGAATTCACTAAACTCTGAATTTGTTAAGAATTCATCAGAAGCACTGCTTTATACTTATTTCTAGTTTCCTTTGCTCTGATCTTTCTGGGTCCATTTTTTTGTCAGTTCTGTCTTTTTTTACTCTGGTTGTTATCTCTTGGATGAGAAGTGCTAAAATTCAGGATGGATTATCCCCAGACACATGACTGTGAGGCTAATTTCTACCACTCCCAGTCCGTCCACGCTTCTTGTATTTGACTCAACTGTCATCTAAGCCTATGAGGGAATCAATCCAAGAGTACAAGGCAGTCCCTCCTTATCCATGGATTTGAGTTCTGCAGTTTCAATTGCTTAGTGTCAACTGTTGTCCAAAAATATTAAATAAATGGAAAACTCCAGAAATTCCTAAGTTTTAAATACCTTTGTGTATAGTATAGTGTGGTAACTGTTCTATTTTGTTATTAGTAGTTAATCTTTTATCATGTCTTATCTATGAACTTTATCACAGGTATGCACGTATGGGAAAAAAGATAGATAGATGGATAGTTTGGTACTGTCTCTGGTTTGCTACTATTTTTGGTTTCAAGCATCCATGGAATGCTTTGAAATTTGTTCCCTGTGGATAAGGAAGGACTACTGTGTATTGGTTACAGCACATAGCTGAAAAATACTCCTTATGGAAGGTCAGGCTGCACCTTTTCCTTTATCGCCTCAAATAACTAATCCTACTCTTTTTTTATTAGCTGGAGACAGGAATCCAGGGATCAATATCAAGTAATCAGCAGCCACTTAGTACATGTTAGACTCATACTGATCTCTGCCCGCAGGAAGCTTACAACTAAATATGAAAGTTAAGGGGCCGGGAATTTAGCTCAGTGGTTTCGCCTCCTGCTGCGCAAGCACAGGGACCGGAGTTTGATCCCCAGTACCAAAAAATAAATGAATAAATAAACAAACAAATAAATAAACAAATAAATAAGAAAGTTAACAAAACATCTAGAACATGAAAACATTTGGCTGACTTTTATTAATTCACTGCTGACTTTAAATGATCTTAGACTCAGGTGTATGTAAGTTGAGCAAGCCTTTTATGACTTAAAGGGTTTCTTTCCTTTACAGTTGCATTTTTAAGACGTGTAGATACCAAATGAAGTCTCTCAAATAGGTCCTGAAGTCAGAGAAATCTCCAAGCAAGATTACCTAATTAAGAGGTAACTTACTTTTTTTTCATTCAAGTGTCTGCTACATCCAGACACTGTGCTAAATACAATGGATCAAAAAATGAAGGGCACAGGCCAGAGATTTAGCTCAGTGTTTCCTTCCATAAGTACAAGGCAAAGTGTGAATTTGATCCCCAGTATCAAAAAAAAAAAAAATGAAGGGCACAAAAGATTGTAGCAATCTATCTAGAGCTACCACACATTAGAGTATGTATATCACTAGGAATTAAAATGTGAATTCAAGGGAAAAATTAAACTGTTGCTGAAGTACAACTGCCATAAAAAAAGAGCATTGAAATGTGTATATAGGGTAGAGTTAAATTTTCCTTCTGGGGAGAAGTGAGGTGTGAATAAATGTGCATGTGAGTATTTTAAAATGAAAAGGTCTCTTTAAATAAGAGACCAGAGCTTACAGATGATTTGTATTCTGACCTAAACCAGCTCTTTGTACTAGAATCAGAGAGCTGATGAACCTTTGATCTGCCCTTTCTTTCTCTGGATGCATGGATCTAAAAGCAGTTATCAAATATGATCATATAGAGAGGATATAAAGATAATATACAAGCTACTATTGACTTTCTATAAAGCATTCATGGAATACACTGAAAGTAACTCCAGACAGACACTAAACCCATTCAACACACAATTTATCCTCTCACTATAGTATTTCTCCTAGTTTGCTAGAATAAGCTGATCTTGCTCAGGATCCCACACTTGAAATAGTTTCTGCAAAGCTTTACATACACTTGGGCATGGTTATGTTTTGAGAAGCAATATATAGAGAGCTGCATTTGACATTCATCATTTTGCTTGTGAAAAGATAGAAAGTGTTTGTATTTATAAATTTTGTCCTATGATCAAACCAAACCTAGTTAGATGGCTTTATCAACATCTTACCAAAATCAAAACAAAA
The DNA here is from genome assembly GCF_000247695.1 of Heterocephalus glaber. The sequence continues at coordinate 1,593,924 of NW_004624776.1, read as the reverse complement.
AGTACACATTGAAAAAAACCTAGGAAACATATATTAAATATTAAATGGCAGAACTATCGTTGATTTTCCTACATGTCCTAAATGTTTGGTAATGAGAATGTATTATTTTATAATGAAAATAGCTGGGGATGTAACTTAGTGATAGAGCACTCTGTAATATACATTCAATCCTCAGAGGAGGGGAGGGAACTTTTATAATAGTAGGTAGTTTTATTTTCTGATAAAATAAAATATGTTTAAAGTAAATATAAATTTTGAACTGAGAATCTTCAATAGTCATTGTTTCTCTTTACATTGTTCTTTTTATTCTTTTCCATAACATGTCTTACCCTTCATGCCACATTGTCCATTCTTTCATACATGTATAAGCGTCAACACTTCTGCTATAATAGAAAGTTCTGGCATCTTCCCCCTGTTCTTCCTGTTCCTCCTCACCTCCTCCTTTTCTCCTTCTTTCTCTTCCTCCTCTTCTTCCCCAACCCCCATTTTTGTGTACTGAGGATTGAGCCTAGGTCCTTTGCACTGAGCTACAACCCCAGTCTTTTATTTATTTATTTTTTATTTTGAGACAGGTTCTTGCTGTCACTAACTGGTGCAGGCTGGGCTTGAACTTGTGATCCTACTACCTCAGCCTTCCAGATGCTGGGATTATAGGTGTAAGCCACTGCACCCAGCTTCCTCTTCTTTTTTATTGCAATCACAAACAACTTTTTGGACATGAAATCCACATTGCTGTTTATCTTACAGTGTCCTGCAATGGCCCGTGGTTAACACTTCCAGACAAGATGGTTATCTGGTTTTGACTGCTGAAATTGTTCCTTCCCAGGTCATCAGTGGTATCCTCACCGTCAAATCCTGTGATCTCATTTCAGATTCCACTTGACTTCTTAGCAGGGAACATTTCTTTTTTTCCTCCCTCCATCTCTACACTTCCTGCCTCTTTGACTGCGTACACTTTCATTGTTTATCTGTTCCCACAAATTGCAGATGAGCTAAGTGTGTTGGCACAAACCTATCATCCCAGCTACTTGGGAGGCTGAGACAGGAGGTTGGCGAGTTTGAGGGTAGTTTGGGTCATTTAGTGAGACCCCATGTCAAAATAAAAAATATTAAAAATAAAGGTCTGAGGCTTTATTTCAGTGTCAGGGTATTTGCCTAGTATGCATGAGGCCCTGGGTTCAATCCCCAGTAGCATAAAACATGCAGATGTTCCTCAGGGATCCATTTTCATCTTCACAGATATCTTAGGGGCAAAGAATCTTAGATTTGTATTATTTAAATCATTACCTTATGCTAGGGCCTCTCAAATATATATCTTCAGTTCAACTCTCCTGACTGAAACACTTATTCCTAACCATCTACTAAAATTTCCGAAGCATCTCACACACCACATGTGTAAAATAGAACTCATTCCCTACCTATCTTTACTGGACAAATTTCTCTTCATCTCTGATTCACCTTTCTCTCTCCCTGTGACCTCATATCTACTTAAATTCCTGGTTTGGTTTCTCTTTTGAAATCTCCCCATTCCTAACAGTGCTGTTTTAGTTCTGTCCCGACAATTTTTTTTCCCCGTAGGGCAACTGCAGAGGACTCACAGAGCCTTCCTGGCCCCTTGTATGGAGCCACGATATCTACTATGGCAGCACTGTTTCTAAAACTTGACTGTGATCTTTCATGGCCTTGCTAAAAATCTCCTTTACTCTCCTACTACCTACTATAAAAATGCCTTTATAACCCTGTGCAATTGACAAGCAACTGGGTTGTCACCTGTTTTCCAGTCTTTTCCCAGGATCCTATTGTTCATTTTCATTGTACTAGAAACCATACCTTACCACGCTACATATTTTTATGTCTTTGTGTCATAATCGAAATTGGGAGGGAATGTTCTCCTGGCCCTTCTTATTCTTGTGTATTCTTCCAGTCCTTTCCCATTCTTCTCTCTTAGAGAAATTTTCTCTGATTCTATGAAATTTAACTCCTTCTTTCTCTGGGCCACCATAGCACTTACTACACTATTACAGTAAGTGGTATATATGTTTGTCTCCCAACTAGAATACAAGCAACTTTGAAGGCAAGGACTGTGGTTTAATTATCTTTGTATCCTTAGGGTGTAATATATGCCTGGAACAGAGCAGATGCTCAGATGTCTAATTAACAGTAGGAAGTTATAAAAGTTGATGTAAGATAATTTCCCCAAGAAAGGAGTAAGTCTAGATAATGGTTCAAAGTTCTGTAGAGTTGGTTTTTTTTTTAATTTCATTGGGGTGAACACTAGGAGTAGTTGATGGGTGAAAAGAAAGAATGGGAAAAAGGCTGAGCTTTATTTGCAGTAAAAAAATTATAAAAACAAGGGGAGTCATGGACCTCCTGATCTTGGTGCATTTCATTTTCAAAAATTCTCCTGGAGCCCCAAAGCAGAAAAGATCCTCCATAGATTGTAAAACCTCTGCACTAAAGCAAATGACTGAGCTAAAGATTAATCGCCAAAAATCTCCCTTTGAAGGTATTTAGTAGAAATCAAAAGAATTTGACAAATTGGACCAATGAGCTAATTAAAATTCTCTTCCTTTCACCAGCTTTGATTCTTGTCTTATCTGCATATGTTGCATAAAATATTTTATATAACTGTTAAAAAAATCAAATAGCATAAATAAAAAGACTTCAGGGCTTCTGGAGAGACATACAACTAAGTATTTTGCCAGGGAGTGAAGAATGGTGCTTCAGTCAAGGTAGCAGTTTATTAACTAAGGCACCAGCTTTTCTCTCTTTCAAATGTCCACTCTGACATCTCCAGCACCCAGCACCGACAGTCCATTGTGGGTTCTCTTGTACACTGAATGAATGAATGGCTGTTGCCATGAGTGTTTTGCATAAAGCCTCAACTATACAGGCATCTCTTGAGGTTCTTGGGTGACTGGTTCTGCCACCTGCCATGAATACTTAAATCTACAGTTGCTCAAATTCCTTATATAAAGTGGCATAATATTTGCATATAACCTACAGGGATTCTCCTGTATATTTAAAATCATCTCTAGATAACTTATAATACCTAATACAGCACAAATGCCATATGAAAAATTGTTATATTGCATTGAGGGAATAATGACAAGAAAAAGAAAGTCTGTGCATGTTCTTTTTTCTGAATATTTTGATCCACGGTTGGTTGATTGATAGATGTGGATCCTGCAGATACAGAAAGCAGCTGTACTTTAGACTATAAGGTTCTGAAGGGTAAGAAAGTGCACTAGCTCATGCTCGAATTGATGGGTGGAAGGCATGCAGAGGTGTCAGCTATGTTTTTCATGGCTTCTGTAGAGAGACTCTAATTTGAGGATGTCATTCCAAGAAAACTACATGGGAATAAAAACTCTAAAACAATACCCCCAAATCTTTTAACAGATCTGAGGAAACATCAAAATTCGGGAGTAAGACTGCAGCAATGAAATATCAAGATAGGTAAAATGGTTTTCTTATACTTCTAATATTAAGAAAATAATATAAACCAAATCTAAACTTTATGGTCTTTATTGAAATCAAATTAGTGAATATTATATTCTTATGTTGGAGGTATTTTGCTATAACCTCTCTGTGCAGATAAAGGAATTTACTTAAAAGAACTTCACTTTCAAATTACCTAGTTTATGAGATGTCTGTGTTCTAAAGATACACATATATTTAGTGTTCTTATAGATTCTTTTTTAAAAAGTTTATTGGTACATTTTAGGTATACATTATGATCACATTCATTATTGGGAATTTGTATCGGTACATGATATATCCTGGTTCTTATTTTTTCCCATCTCCCTTCTCTCTCTTCAACCCCTCCACCCCTCCCTATTTACATAAGCCTTGTTTCCATTTTTTTCCTTTTTCTCCCTTTTCATTCTTTTTTTCTTCCTCTCTTATATATTCTTATTTCTTCCAGAAGCAACTAAAGACTGTTTTCTTTTAAGTTCTTAGGAATTCTGCCTCCAATATTGTTGAGAGCAATGTTACATAATTCTAGGGATAAATCATTTGGTTAGCCTAGTTCTCTTGCCTACAGCCCAGCTACAGAATAACTCCAGTTTGGCCTCCGG
>NW_004624776.1:1530771-1589553 GCF_000247695.1 Heterocephalus glaber | reverse complement strand
GTCTCATTTTTCTACCTTTCCTGTAATTCGCCGTGTGCTGCCGTGGCTCGCAGGAGACCAGGACTCGCTGCAGAGGTTCTGGTAACGTCCCCTTCCCCTGTCCCCTACACAATATCTCAACAAGCAATTATCTGGAGCTTGGTGCTCATTTTGTGCATTATTAGGTTTTTGTTTTCTCTTTCTTCTAGTTCTACTTGCCTTTTCTGGGCTTTTTCTGTAATGGAGACTAATAATAATTCAATAGGTATGTGAGTTATGTTACCTATAAATTATTTGGGAGACCTTAGCCTCTATGCTTCTTGACAGTAGGGTCTCTTTTCTTTCATCTCTGCATCATTAGCACCTAGCAAGTGCTTGACACTAGTTGGCCTGCAATTGATATATCTGAATGAGTAAATGAACACCTTACATTAATAAATCACCTCAAATTCTTTTAGTCCTGAGAAGAGGAATGAGTGAAAGACAGAAGAAAGATTTATAGAGGATTCTTGTTCTTAGACTGATCAACAATGAAAAGTTTTTGTCAGTCACCGACATAAATCATGAAGTTGGAGTTGGATGCCAGGTAGGACTAATATTTAAGCTTATGTTGCAGAATATTATGAAGTTGTAAGCTGCAATTTCAAACCAGATACAAGATTAGCTGTAAGTGGAGATGAAGAAGATTCACTATAAATGGAGATGAAGAAGCAATTATCAAGGACTGCCATCCTGGTGTAGCTAGAGGACCGGAAGCCCCACGTGCCAGCCTTGCCCTGCTATTCAATTTTGTAATTCTGGACAGAACAATGATCTCAGTCCTGCCTCTGCTTCCTCATTTCTACAAACACAGACAGTATCTTCTCTTACAGCTTGTTACTGGGAAGCCATTCGGAGGATCACAAAAGATCAAGGAGTTAGAAGTCCTATGTAAACTAGATTTTAAATTCATTTAAATATAAGTTAACTATATGTTATGTTTTGGATAAGTCTCCCTCAAAGGTCTATGTATTGTAGATTTGGTCTCCAGCCTATGATACTATTGGTAGGTGATAGAACCTTTAAGAGGTGGTGCTTAGTGAGAAGAAGTTAGGTCAACTGTGGAGTGTTCCCTTGACAATGATTGTGGAATGCCTAGATCTCTTTCTCTCCTTCTCTCTCTCCTCTCTCCTCCTTCCTCTTTTCCCTCTCTTGCTTCTCTGCTTTTTACTGAATAAGGTGAGCGATTTCCTACACCATGCACTTCCACTATGACTTACTGTGTTGCCACAAGTCTAAAAGTAATGAGATCAGCTGACCATGGACTGATTCCTCCAAAACAGTGAGATAAAATACACCTTTCTCTTTATTAAGTTGTTTATCTCAGGTATGTTGTTCCAGTTACAGAAAGCTGACTAACACATTATATTATTGTTAATAGCAGCATGGTCTAAAGTCTGAGCAAGTCTTAACTTTATAATGTGTACAACTCTATAATTTCTATACAATGTAGGAAGATGCATTCTGGAAGTAGAAGTAAAAATTTAAAGTAGAAATCATTACAAACTTTCTATTAATATTTTAGAGGGGAAACAAGGTTTCTTTACTGTTCAAAATTCATGTTTATGGTAGGAATGGGTTTGGGGCAACAGCAATGTTTTATTGGATATTAAAGTAAAATTTTTCATATTTGAGTCCCTGTTATTTATGAAAAACACACAAAGCCTATTTTAAGAAGACTGTGATGTGATCAATATAAATGTAATTTGGTGCTCCTTTTCCTTGGTTTCAAAAGTCACAGTTGAGTAGGGATGGGAGACTTGGACCAGGGCTGTAGGAGGATCCCAAAGGAGAGCTTCCCCGATATCCTACAGCACTCCTGCCCTGATGAGAAGGGTGATACTATTAGTCTGTGTAAACCCAGGGAAAGGGAACATTTCTGGCATTTTACAGCTACTATGTCATCGAAATAGTTTGTACATTTGTGACTGGGAGTTGGCTGCTCTGTAAACCCCTTACAATTTGGGTCCACTGAGGAGGCAGAAAGATTGCATAGCAACTCAGAATCAAGAAACAGTCATTGGGTATTGTAAGTTGGAAATAACTGTCTATCATTACCAGAAAATGGCTGTCTATCATCTCTTCTAGGTCAAAATGCAGGAAGTTGAAAACTCTATGGATAAAAGCCTCACACTAAATGAAACTTGAATGGAGTCATATAATTAATTTGATCTAGAAGTTTAAACACCTTGAATGAAAAATTTTTTTAATTAAATTCTTTTATTGGTACATTGTAGGTATACAACACAATTACATTTCTCACTGGGAATTGTACCTTTACATGATGCATCTTGGTTCTTATTTTTTCCCCATTCCAGCCCTCCTTTCACGCCCTCCACCCTTCCCTATTTACAAAGACTTTATTTCCATTTTTTCCATTTCTCATCATTTTTCCTTTCTCTTCTTTCCTTTCCCCTGCCTGTCCCACTACCCCTACCCCTTTGGACCTTTTCTTCCTATTTTGCATTATCCATTATTCATTCTAATCACTGGTACATTTTAGGTATACAATATAATGACATTCATCATTGGAAATTTGCGCCTTTACATAGTCTCTCTTGGTTCTTATTTTTCACCCTTGCCCAGCCCTCCCTTCAACCCCTCCAGTCCTCCCTATTTACAAAGATTTTGTTCCTATTTTTCCATTTTCTCATATTAATCCCATTCCCTTCTATCTTTTCCCCTAGCCCTCCCACTCCCTTCCCCTTTGCCCCTTTTCTTCCTATTTCACATTACCTATTATACATTTAGTCCTTATTTACACTTACAGTTTCTCACACCAGAGAAACTATTTGGTATTTATACATGTGTGTCCTATTTATTTCACTTAAGAGTATCGCCTCAATGTGCATCCACTTAGCTATAAATGAAAGACCTCTTCTCTGAAAACTATGGCACTCTGAAAACAGAGATTGAAGATGTTATCAGAAAATGGACAGACATCCCCTGCTCCTGGGTAGGAAGGATTAATATAGTGAAACTGGCCATACTTCCAAAACTGCTATATAGATTTAATGCAATTCCAATTGAGATCCCAGCAGCATACTTCATGGAACTTGAGAAAACAATCCAAAAATTCATTTGGAACAAGAAGAGACCCAGAACAGCAGAAGCAATTCTAGGTAACAGAGACATGCCAGGGGGTATCACAATCCCCAACCTGCAACTCTACTACAAAGCTACTGTGATAAAAACAGCATGGTACTGGCAAAGAAACAGACTTGAGGACCAGTGGAACAGATTAGAAGATGCAGAAACAACGCCAGACACACTCAGCCATCTCATCTTCGATAAAAGAGCCAAACACCCTCACTGGAGGAAAGATAGCCTCTTTAATAAATGGTGCTGGAAAAATTGGGTTTCAACTTGCCAAAGACTAAAACTAGACCTATATCTCTCACTGTGCACTAAACTAAAATCTAAATGGATTAAAGATCTAAATATTAAAACAGAAATGCTGAACCTGCTGGAACAGAGGTTAGGTAGAACTCTTCAAGACATTGGTGTAGGAAAAGACTTTATGAAGAAAACCTCAGTTGCCCGTGAACTAGCACAAACAATCAACAAGTGGGTTCTCTTCTTATTAAAAGGCTTCTGCCCAGCAAGAGAAACCACCAGCAGTGTGAAGAGACAACCCACAATGTGGGAAAAAATCTTCACCTACTCTTCCTCAGACAAAGGTCTACTATCTCGAATCTATAAAGAACTTAAAAAGATCAGACCTCCCAAATTGAAAGACCCAATCCAAAAATGGGCATCTGAAATGAACAGACATTTCTCAGACAAAGAAGTAGAAATAGCAAATAAATACATGAAAAAATGTTGAATGAAAATTTTTAAACACACTAATTTACAATGGATTTGGATTATACTTCTTCATGTAAATGATAATACCTGACACAGATTACCGATCATGAATTCCAAGTTAATGCTAGTCCAATCAACTAAGTTTTAACTAGAGCTGAAAGGGCTTTGGGGAAATAATAAAAATAGAAAACTTTGTTTGAAACAATTTGTTGATTTTGAGGATAACCATAACATTCTGTCCCTAGCTCCTACAAACCTCATTTTCATCTCCTCATGCAAGGTGCATTTAGTCCATCTCCAAGAGTTCCCGGAGTCTAAACATATTTCCAACATTACTCAAAAGTCCAAGTCCAAAGTCTCCTCTGTAACTCAAGGCAACTCTTAGCTGTGAATCTCTATAGAATTGAAAAAGATAGTTACATATTCCTAATACACATTAGCGTAGAATAAACATTCTCTTTCCTAATGAGAGGAATGGGGGAATAGAATGGAACTGAACCAAAGCAAGACTCAAATCAGAGAGGCAAAATTAAATCCTGTAGCTCCATGTCCAGCATCTGGGAAATGTAGTGACATGGTGTGAACTCCAAGGGCTTGGGAAGCTCTACCCATATGGTTTGCTGGTTGCAGCCTGCATAGTTGCAGCCTGTGCTGGCTTTGCTTCCTGTCTTGTGGATTTCCTCAGTAGACAGTGTGTTTCTAGCATCACTTCCGCTACTGCTTTGGCTTCACTCTCACAGCTTTATGCATTACCATCTCAGGGGCTGTGTGTAGGGATTCTAACCTGCACACATTGCCTAGTTTCCCAGGCCTTCCTTTCAAATCTCAGTGAAAGCTTCCACAACTCATGTTCTGCATGCCTGCAAAACCAGTATTACATGAACCACACTAAGGTTTGTTGCCAGCTTAAGCAGTAGCCAAGTCCACTTGGATCATGGCTGCAGCAGCTTCTGAGTGCCTAGATGGCTGAACACAGTAAAAATGAATCCTGAGGGGAACAACTTCCTACTGGCCCTGTACCAGCAGAGTGCTCCAGTGCTCTCTTTACAAAACAAAATCTTTCAAATGAGTATACTTTTGCACTTCTGAGCCTGCAATGAGTAGGTCTGGACTGTACTTGACATGCTCTCAAGACATCTTTCCTATTGTCCTGGTGCAAAGTACTTGAATTCTTTTTAATCGCACTAATTTTTTCAGCGAACATACCTTCTTTGGGCCCAACTTTTCAGGCACTTCTTTTCTGGTCAAACTAAATTTTCCACATCTTCCTTCTCTACTTTGTGTTCTCAATTCTCATTGAAAACCTAGCTAAAAGCAGCCAGCAATACCTATGCCTATGCCTGAATACTGGGCTACCTTGAAATTTTCTTTTCCAGATCAATTAGTCTGTTGCCTTAAAACTCATCCTCATACAAGATCTTAGGGAATTGACCCTATGTAGAAAAATTATTTGCCAAATGTAACATGAATGGCCTCTAGCTCAATTCCACTAGAATTCTTGCTTCTATCTGAAGCCTCACATGGACAGACTTTACTGTCCACATTCTAATCAATATTCCAGTCTTCTGAGTTCACATTAGAATCATCATCTGTTAAGCTGAACTTACAACGTTCTGGGGTTTCTCTAGTTTGCATCTTCAAATATTTCCAAATTCCTTCCAAAAACCAGTTCCAAAGGCTCTGGGACTATGTGATCAGGAGTAGTCACAGCAAGGACTCTACTTCTTGGTTCTAAGCTTGGTAAGCTTTTCAATGCTGTGACAAAACACCTGAGATAAACAACTTAAAGAAGAAAACAACAATTTGGCCTATAGTTTCAGAAGTTTCTTGGCTCCATTCCTTTAGGCCTGTGCTGAGGCAGAAACATCTTGGTGGAAGGGTGTGGCTGAGGAAATCTGCTCACAGAGAAAGAGCATGAGAGAAAAAGGCAAAAGACCAGATATTATCCTCAAGATCATTCCCCTTAATCCACTCCTTTCAACTAGGCCTCGCCTCTTGCTTCCGTCACCTCCCAATAATTTCATCAAATTATCATCTTATCAGTGGGTTAATCTACCTGACGAAGTTGGAGCCTTCACAATTCAATGAGTTCCTCAAAAGCTCATCCCCTGGCAACCAGGCCTTTAACACATGAGTATGGGGGAACCTTTCAAATCCAAGTCATAACACAGCTGAGATATTTATCCTGTATATCATGTGTAGAGCCCAATCCAACACCAGCACCTGAACCCTCTGCAAGGTAGGCCCAACTAGGGTCACTGCAGTGATGGTTCCTATTCCACACTCCCAATCTCACTGCTTTTAGATCTAGAGCCATGAAAGAAAACTGAGATCAGAGTGAAAAATGGATTAAACACAGGCTCAGAGAATACAAATTGAAAACCTTTCATAAGCTAGCCAGCCTCAGGCTGAATAGAGACTTCTAGACCCCTGAGAAATTTCCTGGTAGAAATCACTAAAGCCTGTGGCATACTTCTATTTGTGGGCAAATCTGTGTTTCCTGAGTCTCACTAAGTATATTTTTCTAAGCTTAATTCTTTTTCTTACAGCCAACATGCTAGACTCTGGTAAATCTGTTCAAGCATTCTAACTTGTTCTAAAATTATAAGCCGGATCTACACTGTTTTAAAAACCTCACACTGACTTCACACACCCTATGCTCCTTATGCGTCAGAAACAAGGCAGTTGTTTCCTGGTCTCCTTAGCTGCTTTACCTGAGCTGGTGGAGGCAGGAGATTTGCTGCGCCGGGAAGGTCCTGGGCTCTTGGTGGTGCTCCTGCGGGATGATGAAGCTATTTTGGTGTAAGAAGTAGATTTCACCACTCGACATTCTGGGGAGAGAACAATGACACATCAGAATTGGGTTACAGCAAACAAGCCATCTCAAAATACATAACAACCTGGCTATAGAAACATACCACCATCTGCAGTCACACCTGTGTCCTGCCATTTTAATTCTTGGCTATGACAATGGAGCCAGGAAACAATGCCTCTATGCAGAGTGCATCGCTGGACATCAAAGTCAAAGATACCCTAAGCCTCCAAGTTTACCAGATTTCTTACCCTTACAACATGGATTTATTTGACTACTTCCTTAGAATAGATCTAGTCCTTGGCACTCAGAATTTAATTTCTAGTAACAAGAAATGAAGGGCACATTGTAGATGCTCAAAAAATTTGCTGAATGAAGTGGGTTTGGCGGGTTGCAAGAGAAGCACTTCTTAAAAGCTCCTGACAAACTGCAACCCCCTCCAGAATGTCTGACACAAATTTCACTAGAGCTAGAATAGGCATTTACTTGACCCTTTGCTAAGTTTAGGTTTTATTTTTTCAAACAATTTTTCAAATTTCCGAACAAATATTAAACTTCATTGCTCAAAATCTGAATCAGCTTGATTGACAATATTGTATGTTTCCCCACATCCATTTGTATTTCTTCTTTTGCAATTACTTATTTATATACCTTTCTCTTCTGCAACTGGGATGATCTTTTTCTCATTGTAAGAGTATATTCTATATTAAAAGTCTATCAAGGGGCTGGGAATTTAGCTCAGAGGTTCTACCGACTGCCTTGCAAGCACAAGGTCCCAAGTTTGATCACTAGTTCAAAAAAAAAAAGTCTATCATGTTAAAGTCTATACTATAACATATATGTTTATTTTGTATATACTATATATACTATATATGTATATATGTTTATACTATATATAGTTTATATTACATGTAGTCTGTACTATAACATATCTATCATGTTATAAATATTTCTATTTACAGTGGTTGTTAAAATGTTAGCCTTTTAAAAGTAGTATTCTTTTTAAATATAATAGTTTAAAATTAAAGTGTAATTTATTAATGTTTTCATTGTGCATTTTTAAACCATTTTATACTTTAATAACAAGTAACTCCTACAACTGAACATCTAATGCTAATGTCTTGCTTTACCTTTGAATTTCTTTTTCCCTATCAATACAGTTCTAATTTTGTAAGTTCAAAGCATGTTCCTTTCCCTTATCCACTCTGGATGAATAAAGTAGTTCATATTATTAGTAAAAAGAAATGAAGTGCATATAAAATAAAGATGTTACAAGACTTGAAATACAAAATAGGGCATAGTGAAGAGACTCATGAACTGAACTGGGGAAAAAGAAAAGATTTCATGAAGGTGGGTGACAAGGAGAAGGAGGGAAATTGTTCCTTGAGATATTAGTATGTGTGACTTCCTCTGCCTTTTTTCCATAGTCAGAAACAGAAAGGAATCAGGGTACACTGCACTTGCTGTGTTTTTCCCAGAAGTTACTTGGGGCCCTGCTGGCTGCTTTGGCTACCCAGGTGGTCCTGTAGGACATTTCATTTTTTAAGAGAAGGGAAAAAAGTTATACATATGGGCATAATTGTAAAAATTAGAAGATATGAATAACCAAGAAATGGGATTAATAATATAGAAGATATTATCAGGAACATCAAGACCATTCACATGGGATAATAATGTTCAGGATGCGTCCATAGAGATTTTAATTCACACAGCCAAGTTTTGGACTGTGTGAAGAAGACCTCACATAGCTCAGGACTTGGTGTACTGGGAAATGATAATACACCCTGGATTTGGACATCTGCAGCATATTAACAGCCAAACTGCATTGGCATAATGTGGCCAGTCCACGGGCATGCTTCCAGCTACATGTTTAGCAAGTGCCCACTATGTGCTAGGCACCAAGAGTGACAGGTGAGATATAGAACAAACAATACAAATTTGGAATATGAAATTCTGGCCACCTGGTAGTGGTGCATAGATTTTTTTTTTTTTCCAAGCAAGGCTTGTTACTAAATTTTATTTCATAAAACACTGAAAAACGTTGGTTAGTGCAACAGGTTGCTCATAAATAATAGCACATGCAATCACACTAATCAAAATCAAGACTATAAATGAGGACAGAATGACCAGGAGTATTTGTCTCAGGTCATGAACATTTAGAGGTCACATAAATTTAAAGCAATAATTTAAAAAGCTCAGCATCTAGCTAGCAGGAATGAATAGTTAAAATAGAAAGTTACCAGATGGTGCACATTGTTAATAACAGCCATTTTCAAGCTGTAATATGTATTAAAAAGTTGATTTTAGGGTTTGTCACAGGTGCCAGAACTGCTGGCTATGGTTCTAACTACCAACCAGGGCTCTAGACCAGAATAACAGAACCAATCTTGCCACAGTAAGCTGATGTTTTTCTAGTTACCAGAAAGATACTAGTTACTTCAGCCAGGCACCTCAGTTTTAGTAGAGCAAGCAAATCCATGAGATTTCTGAAGTATTGAAAAGAGCCTGTGAGCTCATGTCATGATCCTGTTGCTTCCGTTGCTTTTTTTGAAAGCAGTTATCTGCATATTATAATTCAATCAAAATTATTTATTTATTCCTCTATCTTTCTGTCTCCTTTCTACATTGGATATTATCCAGTGCCTGACATACTAACAAGATGTAACAGCTGCTCAAAAATAATAATATTGGTGCTGGTACTACTTCTGTGAACTCTTAGTATTCACTGGACTAATCTAAACTTTCACTTTAGAAATGAGGAAACTGAGTCTTAGAAAGGTTAAATGACTTGAATCAGAACCTAAGCCTCTTTGGTTGGTGACTTTCTCACCACTGCAGTATCTGACACTGTGGCTCACACATCTTGAGAAATGTGTACAGGGTGACGATGGAGGTGGAAAGGTGGTGAGCAACCAGTTTTCATATTAGCATTAAATTAAGAGTTCAAGATACTAAAGCTAACTTTCTTTCAAGTTGTCTATTATATTTTTAAAAAAGAAATAATAAACTCTTTCAAAAGTGGAGTTATAATAAAGTAATAACGCGGGGGACCATAGAGTCTGAAAGATAATTACAGACCTTGTGCCATTTACTTTCAGGGTAAGAGTAGGCTTCATGAGTCCTACTGGGGGTTAGTATAATTCTGAAAGGCTTGTGCTGAACAGCAGAAATAGAAACAACACAAAATTGCAGTCACTTCCCTGTACCCCTGGTCAAAATAAACCCAGTTAAAGACTACTGCAGTGCCAACACACAAATTAGAGAAAAAATACAGCTCCAACCATCTTTCCAATTAAAGTTTGGATTTTAAATATTTTAATTAATTTAAAGAAGAATTGTATTTTATAATGGTGAAAAATGCAGTGAGAAAAAAATGCTAAGAGAGAATACCAAAATTAAAATTTTAAAAAAATTTTATTAATTTTATTGGTACATTTCAGTTATACAATATAATGACATTCATCATTGGAAATTTGCACTTTTACATAATCTCTCTTGGTTCTTATTTTTCCCCCTTCCCCTGCCCTCCCTTCAACCCCTCCATCCCTCCCTATTTACAAAGACTTTGTTTCCATTCATTTTCTCATATTAATTCCATTCCCTTCTTTCCTTTTCCCTACCCCTCCCACTTCCCCTTCCCCTTTGCCCCTTTTCTTCCTATTTCACATTATCTATGATACCTTTTAGTCCTTATTTACACTTTCAGTTTCTCACACTAGAGAAACTATTCAGTGAGAATACCAAAATTATTGTCAGCTTTAAAGCCACAAGTTAGAAACATTGCGAACAATATGACCTAAATGGCCAGTAAATAGAAAGTTTTTTTGTTCTCACAAAGGACATTTTCACTATATCTGGTGAAAGTGAAAGTGTCACCTCTTATGTTGGGGTGCTTGCCTTGGGGACAATAATGTTTTCATTTTGATCATTTTTGGCACCCTTAAATTTTATTGACCAATTTTCTGAGAGGGTTTCATTTCCTTAGGCTGTGGAGATACTGGACAATGTAGATACTCCTTTAAGCAAGAGGACACTGGAGAACTGTACTGAGTCACTTGGAGGAAGCTGCAGTGCTGGGAGTGATGGATGTGCTGCAGATCACTTGGCCTAACTTGCCTCCTCCCTCCGAGGGCTTGGTGGAGCAAGGCCTGGCCTAGAAGAGGACTATCTTCCTTCCCACCCATTCACCAGAGAACCATCAAGCATGATGTCCTGCAGACCTTAGCCATTCTCTCTGTTCCAATCAGACATCCCCTTTCCGTTTCCTTATCTGCACTATAAGTAAAGGTGCTGAGGATATAAGCCAAGCTTTTTGTCTCATCAAGACAGTTTCCAACTGGCCTCAGCTATGTAAACTTTTCTGTCCTCTTTGTCTTCTTTGTCTTATTCTTTAAGTGTCTTAATCTCTCACTGTCGTTTTTCACTCCATCATCCCTTCAGCCATGAGGGCCATGGCACTGCTGGACTTGTTACCAAAGACTGCAGCATACCCTAAGTACACTTATCCCTTGGTAGCCCCAGGGAACTGGCTCCAGGACCCCCATACATAGCAAAATCTGTGGATGATTCTGTCCCTTATATGAAACAGCATACAATCCTCTTGTATACTTTAACTATCTCTAGATTACACCTAATACCTAATAAACTGCAAAGTCTGTTCAAATAGTTGTTTTATAGTTCGGTGAACAGTGATGAGGAAAAAAGTCTGTATATGATTAATATAGATGCAACTTTTTTTCTGAACATTTTCCATGCACACTTGGTTGAATCTTATCCTTGGTTGATTGTTAGAACCAGTGAATGTGGAAGGCTGACTGTATATGGATATAGTATAGTTGAATGTCCACGTGTTAAAGCGTTGGTGCCCAGGGTGGTGCTGTTGAGAGGTGGTGCAGTTTTTGAGAGATGAGGCTTAGCAGGAAGTCATTAGGTCATTGTGTCCTTCAGGGAAATTGTGGAACTCTGGTCCTGTCCTCTGTCTCTTCTTCCTAGCTTAAGATGTAATGTTTCCTCTGCCACATACTATGATGTACAGCCCTCACTGGGGATAAAAGCAATGGAACTACCCAATCTTGGACTGGAACCTCCAGAACTGTGAGCCAATAAACCCTTTAGACCAAACAGACAAATTGCACCTTTGATAACCCATAACAAAGCAAGCAAACCAGCAAGGTGTTATTAAATCTTTGCTTTAGAAAGTTCCTATATTCATAAGTCTTTGAAGTAAAAGTATCATTTTGTATATGGTCTATACTAACATTAATTTCATAGATGTTTAGGGGATTTGGAAAGAGACAAGTTAAAATGTTTCCCACCTTCAGCCAGGGCACTCAAGAAATGGGGATTCTGTGATGGACAGATTTGAAGAGGCAACCCAGATGGTTATATATAGGGAGGAGGTAAAACATATTCGCTGGGCATGTTCCAAGAGGCATAAGAACCTTCACTTAGGCAGATCCCCCCACCTCAAACAGTTGGTGGGTAGGCTGAAGTGTTATAGAAGATGCTGAGGAATAGAAATCATTACAGAGCTCCACCTGAGGAGCTGGCTCCTCAGAGCTGTCTCCTGCCAGCTCCACTGGCAGCTCACCTGAGGATACACAACATTCATGCATCAAAAGGGCTCACTTGTACCTTTTAGAGAAACTTGAACAAGAAAAAGGGAAGACCTTTGGATGTCTGGACAACGTTGATGACATACTGCATGCTGGCTAGGGAATACTCTTTAAATAAGGAATGTTTTCACTCTTATCTATTTTGTAAACTGGTCAGAATAAAAGCACTTGTAGGCAGTAGGCCTTTCACCTTGACTCTACCTTCAGTTGTTCTGAACAGTGAAGGAGCTAATGCAAGTTTATCTAAAAGAATTCATTATAAGCAATAGATACTTGGTGCTCTTTCTTTCTCTGGCCTATCCTGATTACAAAGACAAACTTCCTCTCAATTTGGCAAGAGTATAAAGCTTATAAATGGAACAATATTCCTCTCTGCTCATATATGCAAAAGAGAGTCAGGAAGCACACTCAGTTCCAGAGATTTTTTATAAAAATGGCACAAGCTCAATGACAAAAAGAGAGAACTAGAAATTCTGGATAATTCTCCAGGGCTGTCCTTACATGTTCCTATTCTCCAAGTTGGAAGGAACCTATGAGAATAGCGAGGTTATTAACTGTCACTGAGTCAACTGGCTCCTATATTCAGGAGAGTTCTCCCCCACTGAGTGCTGTCCAGCTCTCCTTGAGCACCTTGTGATGGGGGTCCCTCACTTCCTGTCTTAGGGTTTTTGAAGCTTTTGCCACCTTTAACTCATCTCCAGTTTGTATGCATGGGTGACCTAAACATATCATTCCTGGTATAATTGATGACCAAAGTTTACTTTCTATAGATATATAATGATTTTCACGCTTCACAAAAACATTATAACAAATGTAGGCTCCTTGCAGGAAGGGCTCCTTGCAGGAAGGGCTCATGTGCATCTTCCTAGTTGCATGTTCTAGGAAGGACTGAGGCCTGTCCTATATTTCTGTTCCATCTGGTTTTTGAATTAAACTGACACTACCACAAGATTCCTAACACTACTGTCTATGGAGTCTGGCAAAAGTGCTGCTTCTTTAAGCTCCATATGTGGCATGTCTGGGATAGAAACAAGATTGGGACATTCTAAAATGCAGCTTTAAGAAAAACCAGCTCTGGAGCAGACTGAGTTGGAGACAAAGGCATCAGTTGGAATGACTTAGCAAGAGAGTAAAGTTCCCCAAACTGAGATTTTAAATGTACCTTCTAAAAATATAGGCACGTGTGTCTCAGCCAGCACAGCTTTCACAACCTCAACTGGCCCAGCACCTCAACTGGCCCTGCACAGCTTTCAGAACACCAGCTAAGCGTTCCAGCTGGCGCCCACGTGTTCCTGCACTGTGTGGCTCTGGAGGCACTGGCTGTGAGTTGATATGTTATATAATATTTGCAAAAGGATTTATGGTGCTGGCATTTTCTGTATTAACATCTCAAGAGTCACTATTCAGTTCTACTGTTGTGATAGCATGAGTGATTCTCCTCTCTAAATACTTTCCTTTTCTCTAGCAGTCAAATAAAAGTTAATTTTCTCCTTCATAATAGTCTAGAGGTATGCCAGGGTCTTGAGGGGGTAGATGGTTTTGCTCCACAGAGTAGTAACCCAGCTTTCTACTCTCTTATTTCTGTCACACCAACTGTTTTCATCCACATGATACCAATTGCCTGGTTTTGCTATGTCTGAGTTTCAGCCCTTGAGGGAAGGAGAAAAAGAAAGGCCTCCAAACACAAAGGAAGAAAAGCTACTTTGTGCCTTGTTCTACCAGCTCCTTATTTCCTGGAATTGAGTCTACCCTTGCTGGTCTTTCCTTCCTCCTACATGGCAACTGTGCTGTTTAGTGCCAGTTGTTAGTTACGTCCCTGGCTTCTACCCACTAGATACCAGCAGCACCTTCTTAGCTATGATGCCCAAAAATGTCTCCATATGTTGCCAAATGTTCCCTGATGGGAGACTATTGCCTCTAGTTAGGAATCACTGCTAGAGAGTGTGCTTAGACAATGTTTCTGGACGGAGGCCTCAATTAATTCCTGAATTCTTCTTGATGGTAATAAGAAAGTCATCGGCAAAGGCATACCTGGGCTTCTAACCAATGCATTTTACACATTCTGTGGGTTTGGCCAATATGAATTGATAGTTTTGGGTTTTAATGCATCCACTGCAATGCAAGTGATGCACTTAGCAATCCTTAAGGTTTTCCAGAAGTCTTGTTACAACCGGATCAACATTAATTACTTGGAGCATAGGGCCTTTAAATGTTGGTGGTTTCTTAGATGAGAATTGGTGACAAAAGAAGTCATGGGGTGCAGGTAGAGAAAGGAGACTTCTATGATTTGCTGTGCAAGCCTGAGTGTTGCAGAAGGGCCAGAAACACATACACAATCAGCTACACTAAGGCAAGACCTTTCCCTTCCAGGTCCCACCTGACCTCTGGGATGACTCTTTTGGAACCAACCCAAAACAGTACTTTCTAAGGTTTTTTAGACAAATACAAGGATCCAGGAGGAGATTTTTGTTCTTAACTGATTGAAACATGAAGATTTGCAACTCTGGTCACGAAGTCTGGCAGTATTGCCTCAAAACAAAGGAGTCACGTTCCCTCTAGCTTCTTAGAACTCAGGGTCTTGCGTTTCTGAATTTGAAATGTCAGTTTAGTTGGTAAGTTTGTTTTCCTCATAAGAACCCAACATCATCAGCAGAAAATACATCCAAGAAAGCAGTCTTTTCTGATTGTCTGCCCTCTGCTATTTGCTCAGGGCTGTCTGCCTCTTCATTGGCTTCACCAAGAGGCTTTTTCATTTGTTTGAAAGTACAGCAGTTACCAACATGGAGAAGTCCCTCTTGGCAGGCTCTGAGCTTCTTCTCATAAGATTCTTGTGTGTCTTCAGTGAGAGGTCTGAACACATCCCAGTGTGTTGGGTGCCATATCAGTCTGCCCAACACTTTCTTAGTTTTCACCAAAGAGTGAGCACCTTGAGAGACTAAATACATAGATGGACAACATCCAGGTCCTATCTAAGTCAGAAATGTGATCCACAGCCTGAGGCATCATGCCCAGGAAACTGACCCCTTTTCCATGCTAACCAGCCAAGAAGGCAACACACTAGAAGTCAGACTAGGTCAGACTACTAGCTTTAGCAGCACTCCCAGAAGCCAAACAATGTCCTCTGTAACAATTAGCCTAAAATGGCCAAGACTTCATATATAACTGATAGCTTTTCTAATTTTTGTCCGTCCCTGTTCACAATGTTGGGGCAACCAGAGGAAATCTAATATACTTCCCCCAACTAACCCACTAAGATACCCCACTTCCAGTTATCCTGCCTGCCTCTTCCCCACACTGACAGCCCCATCAGGCATACCTGAGCCTTCCCTGCTTTCCACTATAATGCTTCCCCACTCCTCCACCTGCCTGTGTAGTCTCTGTCCAAAGGGAAGTGATGATGGCTGAATCCCTGCTGTAGCAGGTTCAGGATAGCTTTCCCTTTTCTCACTTAGTTGGTCTTTATTTATTTTTCACTGCACACATAGTTCTCTCGTAGCTATGACTGGAGCACTGGGTACCATGGGTGCAGGAAATTTTCTCACTCACACCTCAGGCTCCTGGAGGCCATGTTTTTGTGCCACTTTGGAGATGAGCATACTCTCTCTGTCAGTTTGATCCCTGGGACAGACACTGTTTCTTTAGCTAACACAAAATAAAGTAGCTAGCATGAGTGGAGCAGCATACAGTGTGAAGTAAGCTTACTTTTATCTGGTAGGATAATGACAATAGCCCAGCAGGGAAAGATGGCTGACTAAAGAAAGAACAAATGAACACTAGCAACCTCACTTTTACTCTGGGCCAACATTCATCGGACAGATCCATGTGCATAATGGCACTTATCATTTTAATTCCTATTTCTTTCTCTTCTTTCCAAACTATGTGTATTAGTTTCTTGTGGCTGCCATGAAAAATTACCATAAACTTGCTGGCTTAAAATAACTGAAATGTATTTGCTCATAATTCTATAAGCCAGAAGTCTGAAGTCAAGATGTTAGTAAGACCGTAATTCTTCCAAAGGCTCTAGGGGATAATTTGCTTCATGTTTCTTCTGCGCATTCTTTGTTTGTGGTCAAATGGCTCAAGTCTCGGTCTCCATCTTGCACAAGGACTTCTCCTCTGTGCATCTGTGTTATTTCCTTTTGCTTCTTTCTTACATGAAGATTTTTGGTAGCATATGAGCCCACCTGAGTAACGGAAGTTCATCTCAAGACCCTTAACTACTTATAGCTAAATGTCCCTCCTTGCTAGCTATTTAATTTGCTATAGTATGTGTGTCTTTTTTGAGCCATTTTTGAGAATTTTTGTCATGAAATCTCTGCTTGTTTTTATTCTCTGCTTGTTTTCTTTCAATAATTCTTTTGCTCTGTGGAAATATGCTTACCATAGCCTATAACAGTGATGGTGAACCTTTTGGAGCTTTCCGTGATAAAAAATAGCTGGCTGCAGCATGTGTGTCACAGGTTTGCCACCACTAGGTAAGTTGCCTACCTACTTCATATCTTCTCTCTTCTTTCCTTTGGATACACTCACTGTTTTGTTTTCTTAAATGAACTAAATATTATCCTACTTCTGGGCAATATAATATTAATTTTCCTGCAAGGAACATTTCTTCCCTACCTCCACCTTACCTGGTAAACTTCTCCTCACATTTCCTTGCTCAACTTAAATGCATTCATTTTGTAAGAATATTTCCTGAGTTCTTGCTGTTTTAGGTGTTGGGATACAGTAGCAAATCAGTAGACAGGGTCCTTGCTCTTATGAAATCTGGTGGATAAAATGGGCTTTAAACAAACAAAAACAGAAAGAAGAGAATATTATAAGTACTTTGACAAGAATTAAAAGGATGATATGACAGGGTTGGCTGAGTGAGTGGTTTCTCCATATTGGTGGTTAGAGAAGATCTCTTGCCATAGGGGACACTGAAGCTAAGCTCTGGACATAGGAAGAAGCCAGCTATGGGTAAGTCAAAGGGAAGAGAGGAAGGCAGGCACTGGATCAAGTCAGGATTAGAAAGATCAAATATGGGGTTTGTATTTTACTCTAAGCAAGATGAGAAGTTATAGAAGGAGTTTAGTAAGGGTGATGATATGGTCTGATTCATTAGTCTAAAAGACCCCTCTGGATGCTGTGAAAGATCTTAAATGAAGCTCATCTAAGTGAGAAGGGATGGTGGCTTCTCCATCTAAGTGGAAGAGAATGACTGGGTGTATATGAGGAGATATAGTCTACACTGCTTGAGGATGGATTGCAGGGGCACAGAGAGTCCCAGCTTACATGCTCTTTGTCAGTGTCCTGGCAAGTCCTACTGAAGGGCCCACACAGTGCAGTGACTGTGTATACACATGCAGGAGGGACCACAGCCTACAGTCTTTCTGTAGGATAAAAGGCAGGCTTTTCAGCCCTTGAAAATGCAGATTCTTTTCCCCTCCAGGCTTCCTAAATCAGAATCACTGGAAGTGAGACCTGGAATTAAAAAAAAAATTAAAACCCAACTGATTTTACTGATAGGGATCCACAGATCATAAAGCTTTTTCGCTAGTGTCTGGTGTATGGATAAGAAAATCACTGAGCAAATCCAGAGGGTCAGAGTTTGAAATAATTGTGCAATGCAGTATTTGTTAGACATAATTAAGTTAAAAGTATGAGGAAATAAATTAAAAAGGCAAATACATCTTGAAAAAGAAAAATATATGACCTATTTCAGATTTCACCCAAAATCAAATTTGTAAAAATCATCAAATTATCATCCTGAGATCCAGCAAAAGGAATACTTTGGAAGAACAAGTTGTCCTATTTATTAACAATTTAATGACCACCTGGTTTTCATTAGCTACAAGATGGGAAGGATCTGAAAGACAGATTAAAAAATAAGAAACAGGTAAATTACTTAAGACTTGAGAGTTAGAAAATGAGTAAGAATTTCTTCTAGAGAAAAGAAAATGAAAAAATAATAACAACAACAAAAGAGCAGAAAGATGTGACCTGAAATCAAATTTGATAGCCCCGTCCTTGGGTGAAGCTTCCTTACACCTGACTTTATTCCATTTATGCAGAAAACAAAGAGTAGGTGTATAGATCCAGTAGCCTCGAAGCTCAGGTGTCTAGCATAGGCCCAAGTGGGTCAGGAGTCAGGAGGCCTGGAAGGGACTTCCTGGGAAAGGTGCATGGTCTGGACTTTCTGGGCAGCACACAATGATGATAGTTGAGAATTCTGGATTTATCATTCACAAAGAATAAAGCATTGTTTTTGAATTATCTTCTGAGCCTTTAATGAGTTTATGACCAGTCATAGCTTGAATAATAATTAAGCCTACCACTCTTCCATTAAAAATAGTTGCAGGCTCTGTGTTGTTCAATTCAGGCCATCTCAGTTAGGGAAACTCTCATCACCTTGCTGCTTATGTGGTCCATGGACCAGCTGCCCCAGCATGACTGGGAGCTTGCAGAATCTCAGGCCTCATCCCAGACCTACCAAGTCAGAATATGTGTCTTTACTAACGTTCCTGGTGCTTCACATTTACATTACAGCTTGAGAAGAAATGCTCTAGAACAATGGAGGGGAGCTCTCAGATTAGCAGTTTTGAAATACTAATGAGGATAAGAATGATTTGTGGAAGCATATGGAAAAAAATCCAACAGATTTCTGGGCCCAGTCCCCAGAAATTCCAAACCCCTAGGCCAGATACCCGGGTCTTACCTGGTACATCTCAAGCTGACTATGATTCTGGAACTCAAGAAATAATTTGAGCAATAGGGCCATAGATGATAATAAATAAAGCTTCCTAATTCTAGAAGGGATTACATGATAGAGTTAAAAATATTATCTAGAAATAAATATTTTATGGTAGTATTTTCTGACTTCCCTGATGATAGGAATCAGTTGGGAATTTTTATTAAATATTCAACTTCCCAAGCCTCTTCTCCAGAGCTTATGATGCTGGCTGTCTGAAAATTTATATTTTTAATAATGCCAGGTACCCTTGATAATTAGGGAAGTTTAGGACATCTGTTTTATTGGAAGGTACACACTCAAGGTATATCCCTTGGGACAGTTAGGAAGGGAACTGTGTGAGATGCGCCTATCTTGCTCAGGTATCATCAGGTCAATTATACCAGAAGAATCCAGTTCTTGGTGGGAAGAGGAGCTCGTATGTAAATGAAGTTTCCAGCAAGGCACACACCCTCATCTAGATGTTCTGTGAAGTGGACATCAAGCTTGATTAAGAACAGAGATTGTCTACCAGGAAAGGTATTTGCATTCTCATCCTGAGAAAGGACCTTCAAATCTGAGTCCACACAGGAGACACATGAGACTTCATGGTTCTTAAGGTAGAGACAAGACTTGGAAAGAGAATTCTCCAGTCCTGATCATCTTTGAAACTGCACTGACATTTCAAGGAGGAAAAATTAAAATTCAACTGAGACACCAAGAACAAAAACGTAACTAAGGACAAGGAATATATTCAGACTCTTGTGCAGAAGAAGTAATCAGAATGTTATAATAAATAACAAGCTGAAGTTACATGGCTATAAAGGGATTGAGTGATTATAAAAACAATGACATAAATTTACTTCTGAGCAAAGACTCATTGGGATAAGATTTAATTAAGAAGTTTTAGCTTAAGGAATAGAGAGAGTCACTGAAGTTGATAAATTCACCATTTTCAGGGAAGAGCTGGGTATTACCAGCATGTGTGTGTGTGTGTGTGTGTGTGTGTGTGTGTATGGAGAGAGAGAGATTTGACAGAAAACAAAAAATGAGGAACTGAATTAGCTATACCATACTTTCAAATTAAGGACCTACAAAAACCATATTTTTCTGATATGTAATTCAGACTACAGGTTTGTGTTTTTATAATTGAAAAATTAAAACAATGAGAGGCATAGAATACATTGATATTCTATGATTTCATTCATCAATAAATTCATTGATAAAGTAATGATTCTATGGTCCGAAGAAGTAAAACTTTTGAAGTATCTTGTGATGGTTTTTAATCATAAATAATTATATGGAGCTAGTATTACAGGGTTTTGCACCTAAAATAATAGCACCATGTAAAGGAAGGAGTTAAAATTGTAGCTGAAGTTCTTAGATCTCAGGAAAAGCTAGATAATAAAGGCTGAACTAAGTTCTTAAGAAAGCTTGCATTTCTTCCAAGGAGACACTGAAAAGTACAGTAACCAGTTATGTTTTTCTGCAATGGGTTAGATACTGTTCTAAATTAGGCTTTATAATTCATGACCTCTTGGAATATACAGAAACGCATAGCCTAAAGAAACAAAGGGTGTTAGCAGAAGCCCACATTGGTGCTACACAAGCAATGCCTCTTTTCTAAAAGCGATCTGATGAGTGTCACCAAGAGAGCCAGCAGAGAAATTAAATTAAGTGCTGCACATAAATTAGTTTTCTGAGAATCAGTTATGCCTATGGGTTTCCAGGGTACTCTTTGAAGAAAGCAGCATGAGAGAACCCAGGAAACAGAAATGAAATAAATTATTTTCTTTTTTTCAGAACTCAGGAACCAGATGATGCCCACATGTTAGGACTTCTTTTTTTTTTTAATTAATTTTATTGGTACATTTTAGGTATACAATATAATGACATTCATCATTGGAAATTTGCACTTTTATGTAATCTCTCTTGGTTCTTATTTTTTCCCCACTCCCCTGCCCTCCCTTCAACCCCTCCAATCCCTTCCTATTTACAAAAACTTTGCTTCCATTTTTTCATTTTCTCATATTAATTCCATTCCCTTCTTTCCTTCCCCCTACCCCTCCCACTTCCCCTTCCTCTTTGTCCCTTTTCTTCCTATTTCACATTATCTATTATACATTTTAGTCCTTATTTACACTTGCAGTTTCTCACATCAGAGAAACTATTCAGTATTTTTAGTCTGTAGATAGCTTTCCTGACTCTTCTGCTTTTCCAGAGAAAAACAGCAAGTTAGATTATTTCACTTAAAGATTAAGTAGAATTAAAAAATGTAAAGTTCCAGAGATAAAGTCTCACAAGTTTGAGTAAAGATACATTTCTAGAAACTACCTTTGCTAGGATCTTCAATGGATTCTAAATCGCTCCGTAGTCACACCCCCTTCAGTCCTTTTTCAGTACTTGCTGAGAAGGTAACTGTGTCCTCAGCTGGATGGCAATTCCCTAAATGTTCATTCACCACAGTTGTAAAGAAGCCATATTTCTGAGCTGCTTATATTTTTGGCAAAGTGAGAACTTGTCTCCATAGATGAAATCTACTATTTTCAGTTGGCAAACATTGAAGTGCATACTGGTTAATAGTTCTACATGTTAATATAATCATGTGGGGAAAATACAGGTGATCCGAGTGCCACTGGTAACCTGTTTGAGTGAGTGTAGAGGTGAACACCTGAAAATAGTTGAACTAAGTAGAAATGGGCATCATGACAGCTTCCATCTGAAATGTCCCCCAAAAGTTTCATCACAGATAGGCTTTTGGAAGGTGATCAGATCAAGAGGATGCTATAATCATCAATGGATGAATCCACTGGCGAGTTCATAGTTGAATGTGCTGTTAGGAGGTGGGGCCCAGTTGGAGGAGGTGGGTCAGTGGGGTTGTGCCTTTGGAGCCCCATCCCCTTCTGGCTTTTCCTGCTCTCTCTTCCTCCTGGCTGCCATGGGTTGAGCAGTTTTCCTCTTCCTTCCCCATCCATCATGCCATCTTTGCCTCGGAGCCAGTTGACCATAGACTGAGACTTCTGAAACTGGGAATCAAAATGAACCTCTCCTCCTTTAAATTGCAGATGTCAGGCATTTTGTCCCAGTGGAAGAAAGCTGACAAATACAGGCATTCTTGTGGATTTCTCAGTATTAGTCTGGATTTACACACTTAAGCACCTCAGATAGGTTTTCCAATACAGAGTAGAATCATTAAGTATGTTTACAGTCAGCCAACATATCTGCCTTACGTTTATTATCCACTAGTTAGCCTGTTCACTAGGTTTCTTGTTGCATGATCTGGTTGTTCACAAATCTCATTGGAGGCTGTCCCTGATTCTCATCCTTGTCCTTTCATCTTGCTTCGAGTTTAAGTCACTTTCAAGGAAGCACTGACTTGAGGAAAAATTGATGAACAGATGAGAATTTTAGAAATTCTGGTTTGGAGAGAGTGGTGATTATATAATTTTTAAAACAAACTTTCCAGTCTTTCATTCTGTGAAAATTTAGGAAAGACAATTTCCTAGGGTCTCACAAGCATAATTTAATCAATATATCGAAAAAAATTAGTGAGGCTATTTTTTTAGGGACAGATTCTACCAATAAAAACAGAAGCCTTTAAAAGAAAGTATATTGACACATATAGATGGAAAATAAAGTTATGAATAACAAAGTTGTCTTGAGTCAAACAAATTTCTAAATAATTTCTTCTTTCGAAATTCTTCCATAAAGGAGACATTCAAAGAGTAAGGTAATTTTTGTGGCTAATTCTGTGTATTGATCTGAAAACATGAGATTTCTTTTCATCACATTTGCCAAAAAGCATATTTATTGCCCTATTTCTCATGTTCACCCCTTGACTACCCTTTCAATGAGAAATATCCTTTATATCATTTGCCTAACAAAATGCTTCGTTGTATAGTTTAATTTTAAAGGATCCTCTTCAGAAGCCATTTATCTATTTTCCCTTCCAGTACAAATGACAGACATTAAATTACATCTCTGGGCACATGTGATTAATCTTCAGTTCTGCAGTGAAGAAAAGAAGAAAAATGTTAGAAACATCTAAAGCCTCTTTTCTTTTTTATTAGGAGAATGTAGACTTTGGGTTGAAAACTTGATTTATTTTCCTTAACTCTATTTGAAGATCACCTTTACAACATAGGGTCAAATGTGGCTTGAAATGAATTCCCCATGCAGTACTTATGTAACTCCCTGGGTTACAGCATTTTAAGAGTAATAAATATTGTAGTCACATGAAGGTAGCCATCTAATATGACAGTATATAGGATTTTGGAAGGATTGTGGTCTTTCAATGAAAAAAGTCTGGTTAGAAGGGAGATATTATAGTTGATTTGTGGCCAGGAGCTCTGAAACCACATGATATTTGATTTGCATTTGGCCCCCAGCCATCAAAGGAGTCATTACTGCAATCCTCAAGGTAGTTCTCTTTGGCAAATAATTCGGGAAAGAAAATGACTTTGATAAATACAGTGGTACCTCAATTCACGAACTCAATTCTCTTCATGATTCTGGTCACAAACTGAAACTGGACAAGAACTGATTCAAATGTCCCCATATGGTCAACATTGAACCTAATCATTGAATTTGATTCAGTTCTTGTCCAACTTGTTTTGTGACCAGAATCATGGAAAAAAATCAAGTTTGTGAATCAAGGCACCACTGTAACTTGTTTTTGTGGCTAGACTTACCATCTTCAAATATTTACTGGATTAACTATAATTGTGCCTAAATTGCAAGGTGAACTTGTATTTGTATGGTAAATTTGGCCCTTTATTTCCAAACCAAAGTGTCAAGCCATGTTCAAAGACAATTACACAGGTAGATGATCATTTCTCTTTCAAAAAATACAGCAAAGGTGTATTTAAATTACTAAAAGAAAGATGTTTTTATTGTTAGGAAATAAGTAATTTTGTTTTCATTAGTCTTGGCACATTGTGTACCTCACAAAAATTAAAGAAACCCAAAACATCATTTAAGCCAAGAGAAACAACATGCAACCCATGGTCTCTTAGTAATAGCCGGATTGTAGTGAGGTCTACTGACCCCCAGGTAGGAAATCACACTCATATATACAGAATAAGTATAAACATTTTAGGCATAATTGCCCATTTCTTTGAAAATGATCTATCACAAAGATTTTGTAACAGATTCATTATTTTTGTAAAGATGATACATGCCATTAGAAGAATTCAAACAGTGCAAAAAAACGTTAAGAGAAGAGAGCAGCAATAAATAACCCCATATGAAGATCTACTTTCATCAGGAACCACTTTTTAAAGTGAAATGACCTAGATTTGTTGTTGTTGTTTTTTTTGAGTAAGCTGATGATTTATTCATTTTTAAGTACAATTTTAAATGACATTTGGGTTCATTTTGTTATGAATATAGTAGAAGATATCTTGTGATTCTGATTTAATCTATGATCACTTTTTAAAAAGAATTGGTGATATATTTTATTTTTTATTAATTTTATTGGTACATTTTAGATATACAATATAATGACATTCATCATGGGAAATGTGTACCTTGCATTATATATCTTGGTTCATATTTTTCCTCATTCCCCTGCCCTCCTTTCAACTCCTCCGTCCTTCCCTATTAATAAAACTTTGTTTCCATTTTTTCCTTTTCTCATATATTTTTTTTCCCTTCTTTCCTTTCCCCTACCCCTCCCACTTCCCTTTCTGCTTTGGACCTTTTCTTCCTATTTCACATTATCTATTATGCCTTTTGATCCTTATTTACACTTTCAGTTTCTCACTCCAGAGAAACTATTTGGTATTTACACATGTCTGTCCTATTTATTTCACTGAAGAGTATGGCCTCAATGTGCATCCATTTAGCTATAAATATCTCTAATTTCTCATTCTTTATGGCTGAGTAGTGATATATTTTATTTTTTAAGAAGGAACTTGGCTTTTGATTCTGTGTCACTGCCCAGTCTTCATCTCTTATTACCTTGATTTCTGCTTTTTCTCAAACCTTCTCCTTTATATTCATGAAGGGAAATGAAGTGAAAGTGCACTAACAGACTATCATAGTTAAATAAGTATGTCACAAAAGTAATAGTGATATACTTATTTAAAATGTTTTGTAAAAGAGTGAATTAAAATAAATTAAATTAAATTATAAAATAGAGAGTACAGGTGCACATGTACACAAACATTGCAATGAGTGTTTCTAAACAGATAAATGCTTTTATTCTCAGATCAAGGTATTGAATTTATCATTTTTCTTACATATTTGTGCAGTTCCATAAAAGGGTTGTTTTTAAAATGTTCTTAAATGTTTAAAAAATTACATTTCAAAGAATTTAAATAGCATAGAAGTCAAAACTCTCCCCCCTACTTCCTCTCTAAACTCAGTATGCCAAAGGTCACTAGTAATAACAATTTTTGAGTAGTCCCTCATACCAGTACCGCGTGCTAACCAACTGCGCCACTGGAGCTCCGAGTAGTCCCTCATAAAAGGTCGGGCCGGGGATTTAGCTCAGTGGTTCCGCCACCTGCCTCACAAGTGCAAGGTCCCAAGTTTGATCCCCGGTACCAAAATAAGGAAATAAATAAAATTAATGCAAACAAAAGAAAAGGTCACTGCATTTATAAGCATACAAAAGTACGCATAAAACTGTACACATAAATGTTTGTGTGCTTTTGTATTAAAACAGAATATAATCTGTAATATTAATACCTTCATTTTCCCACTAAACAATACATGTGAACAACTTATCATGTTGGCCCACTTAGACTGACCTAATTATTAGTGATAGCATAATATTTCATTAAGTATATATTTAGCCAGATTTCTATTGATGACTTTTTCTTTTTTCTTTATATTTTTGTGACTACAAATAAACTGCAGTTAACTTTATAATATACTTTTGTATGCTGACACACAAAATGTAGAGATGGAGCTGCTGAATAAATGATACAGACAGATGTGCCTTTGAAAATTCTACAGACTGGTGTTTGGCACTAATTCTTATTCTCATCAACTATGTATGATACTGAGGTTCTCCATGGTTTCACAGACTTTCTTTATCTCTTGAGTAAAAATAAGATTTCACTATTGCATTAGTTCTTTCCTACTTGGTGAACTGAAAACTTCCCTTCTATATTTAATAAGGCATTTGGACTTCCTCACAAACTATTAATATTCCTCATCCATTTTTGTTTGTTTGACCTTTTCTTTATTAATTAGAAGATACTGTTTGTATATTATGAAATTTAGTCATTTGGAGAGTACATTTTTAACCAAAATACCATTTTGTATTTGTCTCTTGACTTTAATTTTTATGTTGTTTTGCCATGTAGAATTAATTGTCTGTATTCTGATTAGCTAATTTTTCTTTTGTAGGTTCTGGGAATTATTTAAGGAGACCTCCAATATGGTATTTAAGTGAAATATTTTCAAAGTATACTCTGAGTAAGTGGGTGATATGATAGCTTATGGAAATGACCAATAATACATATGAAGTAGGTATATTTTTACAGTGGAGTTTGTCTTCAGAGAACAATACAAAAAGTTGAATTTTTAAAATTAAAAACAATATTGACAAAGAGCCAAACTGGCTTGTCTATAATTTTTTTTAAACTTTTATCATTTCAACTTAATATTTCCACGTATAAGTTAAAAGAAGTCATGGTTGTTTTATCTCTAATTATAACATTGCTTTTGTAAAAGAAAATGTTTATTGTGTAAACCTAGGTTTATAACCTTATAAATATAGGGTTCTTCTTTTCTATTTGAACAAAATAAATTGTGGGACTGCTAATGGGTATGGGGTTTATACTATGGGCAAGAAAAAAGTTTTAAAATTGATTGTGGTAATGATGGCACAAATTTGAGTAGGTAAAGTGTATGGAATGAGAATTGTATCTCAATAAAGCTGTTGCAAAAATAAATTATGGAGTATTTTCAGTAGCTTTGTGTGCAAAATTAAATCCTATGGTTTGTCACCACATTATGCATAGCATCTTCCTTTCAGTGAACAAACAATTCCTTTAGGAAAGAAGATTTCAGGTGACTCATATTTTGAGACCCCTCTTCCTTCCTTGTTTATTCTTATCTGCCTTCTCCCCTTCTCAAATTCTTTCATTCTCTTGGTGGGGATAAAGGCAGATAGAGGGGGATGCTCTAATCTTCCTTTCTATGTTTTAGCTGTTCTTCTGATCTCCAGGACTTTATAATTTTACTTCAGCGTGGATGCTTCATAACATAGCACAGCATGGTGTGGATTTTAGCATAAGGTTAACAGCATTGAACAACTCAAGGGCTTTATCTTGGCTGGTACCAGCTGAGTTCTATCATAAGAGACTCTTAGGGTCTACTATGTCTCCTGACATAACACAAAATGTGACACACTGGGTTATGTAATTGCTATTTTTTTGACAACCTGTTTCACTTCTCTCCTTAAATACCTACACTGATTATTCACCAGTACACCTTTTTTCCTTTCTACAATCTTACTGTTTAAGCTCTTCCATTAAAATGCAACACAAAGAATAAACTGTAGACATGATTACATTATTTCCAACAGCTGTGATGACTGTTACTTTAGCCACTAAATTGTTAACACTCTGAGTATGAGTCAAAACCAAGGTAAAACACCTTTCTCTTTTCACAAATCTGGAATGAGTCACTCAGGAACAAAAATCTTTAAAACTAATTTAATTTAGTGGAATCATCCTTAACACACATAATTGTGGAAACACTGTCAAGTTTTTCTATCCTTGTACTCATTTGCTATGAGGTAGTTCTGTGTTTCAAACTTTGGAAAATGTGAGTCCCATATCAGTATCTAATAGGCAGTGATCAGATAATTAAACAAATGTTTTCAAATATTCTGCAGTATCCCACACAGAATCCAGGATCCAGGACCCTCAAGGAGTTCACAATCACAGAGGATTTTCATCCACCCTTGGGCTCTGGTGTGCTCTATAGAGAGTCAGCTGTCTTACAACTTTGAGCACTCTCTGGTTTATTCACACTCATTGCTCTGTTCCACATATGTGACATAGACTCCCAGTCCCTCTTGATTATCTATGTCAGCATCTTCACCTGTTCATTTCCAGATTTTATCATAAGATAAACAATGTTCAATGATTCAAGTAAAGTTTCTTGTCTAGAAAGATAAATGAAAAACCTCTGGTATCCCAAAGAAAGGAGACACAAAATATGCTGAAACATGGTCTTGGCTCTCTAGGTGAGAGAAACACACAAACACAAATGGATTCACTTTCAGCAGTATAATGGTGAACTTGTCTTTCAGATGGAAAGTTGTGCCTGGACACAGAAGAGGAGCCCAGTAGTATTTGTTTAATGGTTGCTGAATGAAGAAATGAGACAAAGGCAACGATATCTACTGCACCAAGGGGTCTGAACCACTAGGTGAGTGCAGGAACTCCTGCAGCCCAAGGGAGTAAGGCTACAAGCAGCTTTTTCAGAATGACTTGAAATGTTATTGCTGTTCACTTACAACCCTCATTCTAAACATATTTCATTCTTTTGAGGATCTACTATATATCAAACTTTGTAGATTTACAAAACAGAATGAAACTCTGTTTCTATCCTGAAAGAAGAAAGGGAGACATAAACCATTTCAGCAGTTATCAAGAGGTACTATTCTTTGAGCACTTTTGTGTGCCAGGCCCTATGCTAATTCCTTCACATGCACAATCTAATTATTCAACGTATTGTATGCTAGGCCAAAATGTGATCCTTTTAAAAGATGAAGAATTTAAGGCTAAGTATGACAAGGCACTTACCCAGGGTTGTACAGCTACAGTGCATCTGAGCCATACTTGAACTGATAATAAAACCTCAGGGTGGAACTGGTATCCTACACTGGGAAGGGTTCTCAGGGCACAGAGGAGGGGATAAGTCCAGCCTGGGGATAGTGGAAAGAAGGCAAATACAGACTGAGCACCTGCCTCACTAGACACCCTTATGCTCGAGCTGGGCCTAGGAGTAAGCATAAGAACAAGAGGAAGCAGCAGATGAGAGACACAGAAGCATCAGAAATCATGCAGGGAGGGCCAGGGACTTAAAAGGGAAGGCTGTGCAAAGCCAGCTGGGTTCTTAGTGTCTCTTCTTTTCTCCTGAGTCTGCTGTGGATGTGAGCAGACAAGGAGAAGATGAGTAAGAGCTCAGATTTCAGCCAGTTTCATATCCAAGTTCACACGGACAACAGCCTTCATTACTAGATGTAATAATGATTAGCAGGAAGAAGGCCTTTGACCTGGAGGATGATTACAGAGTTAATCACTTTTAAGTAGTCTTGAATGCATAGTTTTTAGTTGAAAGAAAACAAAACTTCAGATACAAAGTCTTCAGATGGATTTTCAAATGTGTTTTGACCAATTAGAATTATCTTGAAAATTCCTTTATAAATATGAACATCTCTCTGATAACTGACTAAATATAACTGATTATGATTAGATGTTCCCATGATTCTTTGGGGCAGCATTTACTGTTACATTAATCCCACTTAAGTTATCATAAAGGTATATTTTACTAGGTTGTACCTACTTTAAAATACAATGGGTTCTCTATATAGCCAATGCATATACTACCCTTATTCCCACTTTCTTTGTCTGAGTACACTGATTTCTTTAAACGATATCAGAGATGCATATTTGCATTTATGCATGTGGGTAGCTGTCTCTAGGAATTATTTCATGTCAAGGCTTTAGAGAAGAAGACACATAAAGTTATCTATTTTATGAAAAAATTAATCACTACAGTGATCTTTATAACTCAGTATGCATATAGTATGGCAAAAATCACAGATTTCCTGTAGTGTATACACTCAAGGATTAACTCAGTTTTAGAATTATCAATACATTTTTCAGTGAATGTGAAATAAATTTTAATGAAAAAATGGAATAACTACCACCATCAATACAACCTTTAAAAAAATCTACAAATACCACACTGATGTTCTGATGAATATTTTTCTAGTTCACATGAACTGAAAACTCTACTAACAAAAACTGATTTTATGTTTCCCAACATTCTTGGAAGAATATAAGAGGAGTACTTCACTTTGACATCATTTAGAGAAAAAAAATCCTGGATAATATCTTAAACATATATATACATACATCTCAAAGGGAAAGAGATATTTTAAATATTTATTTTGAAACAGTATAGAAAATTGATGAAATTTAGTTCCAGGATACATGAGTGTCTCAGAGCCTTTGCCTAGACTGCACACAGCAACAACAAAGAAAAGCAAATTAAATCTTTAAAATATGCTGTTAGAAGTCGATAAGCGGCATGAAAATAAGTGGAGATGATCTAAAAGTATACAGAAAATAGCAATGTTCTTGTCCAGGAATCTAGCAAAGCTCCACAGAGAAAGGATTCTCCTGGGTCTCTTATGCTCTAGACACCAGCAAGCCAAGGTGAAGAGGGTATGGCCTTGCTTTGGGTAAACCTTGAGATAAGAGGGGAACAAAGCTGCAATCAGATTATTACAACAGAAAGTAGTGAGTGTGCTGGAGAAGGAGACAGCAGTATGTGCAGGAGCTCTGGAAACTCAGACAAGGGACACTGAGCCCACCTGAAGGTGGTTGAATCAGGTGAGGCTCATGAGAGTGGCAAAAGTTGTAAATTTTGAAGGTTGTGTAGCAAAGAGAAGTGTCCCTGGCTACAGAACAGCAAGGTCAAGGGTGGGAGAAGTGTAAAGCAGCACAAAGTGTGTGGCATGAAGCTCTAGCAACCTTGCTTCATCACTGCTATTCGGGTGGATGATGAACGTGGGTCTGAGGAAACAAGTAAAGAAGGGCCAGAGGATGTAGGGTTTGGGGAGGTAGGGAGCTTCCTCAAAATGAAGACTGTCTTGACCCGGCCACTGTGGGAATAATGGAGGGAGGATCAGGCCAAGATAAAACTGGCTTTCCTAGTGTGTCAGGGAAACTGAAGATGACTTCTTCAAGCTCTATTAATGCAGAATGATGTTTAGGTGATATTGCTCTGACTATAGCAAGCAGTTACAATAAGGCATAGTCTAGAACATTTTCCTTATCAAAGGCAACTTATTAAGTCATGAGAGGGCACTGAGAAATAGACATGTGTTTAATGTAGTGTACCAACTAACTTTTATCATTGATTGGAGAATTTTATTGGTGGTGATGCTAAGGAGTAGTTCAAGCCATTCCTCTCATGTAATTAAAGCATGGGAATTCTAAATCATCCACTTATAAAAACAAAACAAATCAAGAATCACAAACTCAGGGGCCGGGGATTTAGCTCAGTGGTTTCGCCGCCTGCTGTGCAAGCGCAAGGACCTGAGTTCGATCCCCGGTACCAAAAAAAAAAAAAAAAAGAATCACAAACTTGATTCAGAAAATGTATACCCCTGATATCAAATGGTATAATTGATAACATTGTATTTGATGTTCAAGTACTTGGAGGATTGCTGTTAAATATTTTAATTTTCCATCTTAATTTTTAAGTATAATAATTAAATTCTGCTCAGAATCGAGAGATGATTACTATCAACAATTGGAAAGATTACTAATATGGTAGCTGTCTCAAATACATATGAAAAATTAAATGCCTAGATCTAAAATAGCGCAGGGTATATGTGATTGATTAGGTTAATGCCTTTCTTTTGATTTTTTTTTATTGCCCTCTATTCTTGCTTCCAAATACTACTTTGAACATACATTAGGTCTATGAAAGCCTAAGTAAGTCCCAATGACAGGCACAAGATTATTTCCTAGAACTACAAAATGTCTAGAAATTTCTTATCCTAGAAAAATAGGCCACAATAAGAACTTTTTTGATTGCCAGGCACATAGTGCCACATAGTGGTCCCATCACAGTCTTCCAAGAAGAGCTTTGCAAAAGAAGTAACATATATTTCTCATTACCTAAGTCCTTGGGAATACATTGTCTTGTGAGTTAATTGTCTTGTGAGTATGTGTGTTATGAAATGTTAATTATCTTATGAGTATATGTGTTATGAAATGTCTAAAAACTTGATCTTACTAATGAATGAGAACAAATATTAGCAGTATGTCCTTTGCTACAAAGATTTCATCCATAAATAATAAGAATTCTTTACAAAAAAGGAGTTTGAAAGGCTTCAAACACAAAGAGATGATAGCTGGAAATGCTGATCACTGATTCTGTGAGTCCATATTGTGTATATGAATATCACATTGTATCCCATAAATGTGAACTATTATTGTATGTGTCAATTAAAAATTAATAATAAGATTAAAAATAAAACCTGGCCATGGTTTCACTATTTTAGCATGTTTGTGAGAACACTGAATTAAAAGATTTCGTATACCTAGTTGGTTTAAAAGGGAGTGTGAGCTGGGTATGGTGGTGCACGCCATAATTCCAGCACTTGAGAGGCTAAGGCAGGAGGATTATTATGAGCTCAAGGTCAGCCTGAACTACATAGCAAAACCCTGTCTCAAAAAAACAAAACAAAACAAAAATAATAAGTAAAAGGCAGTGTGAATTATGATTTTAGTGTTAACCCAGGTGTGAATGGGTAGAAAGCACAAGGAAGTCCTTGGTTGGTATGACTGTTGGTGTCATTTTGTTTTTGTGCCACAGTCTGGCTATAGCTTTATGCTCTTGTGCTTTAGGACATGATAACTAAATTCCTTAAGTTATGATGCTCTGTTTATAAGGGTGTGCCCAAGTACAAGGGATGACAGTAGGTATATCTCTGGGATATAGTTTTTGCCTTTTTCCCAAACAAGAATGATAATTTCAGTTCCACATTATTTAAATGAAGATAAACATAGCAGATACTAGTGTCATCTATCCCAGTCATTTCCTTTCCTTCTTCCTAATGTTCCCAAGCCCCAGGATAACACAAGAGGGGATAGCTTGAATATTTTAGTTTTTCAGAGTATATGAGAATGAGAGAGAGAGAGAGAGAGAGAGAGAGAGAGAGAGAGAGAGATCACAATGCACAGTACCATTCAAGGAGGCTATCAACCCTGACACCCACTGGCATTGGGGAACTACCTAAGTGGGGGTGCAGGGCTGATGAACCTGTGGGGTGTGGCTGTGGAAAAAGGATACTAATTACAGTAATTTTTCAGGACTGCTTACCACGTGCCTAATTACAATGCAGCACAATGATAAATATGTAAATCATTAAGTGTTAGATTAACTTGTGCACATTTTAACTAAAACATTGAACTCTGTTCATATGTAGTCAGTGTTCATAATTTATCACTCTTCTACTCTGGTCATTGGCCCATAACTTATAATCTTGGAAGCTTATAAGAAATGACCAGGTGAGAAACAAATCAAATGAACATATGAAGCAATCATAATTTTGAAAAAATGGTGTATATAAGAGAAGACAAGAAGGATGTTACTGGAAAAGATATGCTTGCTGTTTTATATCACAGGCTATATGTCAATTAAATTTATCTTAGATGTATTGACAGTTTGAATAAAATGGACATATTAGCAAATTTTATAATCAAATTTCTAAACAACAAATATTTAGCAAATCTTGTAATTAAGTTTCTAAAGGATATCTGATGGGTATTTAAAAAATTACAAATACAAAAATAAAAAAACCTGCAGCTTTCTCTAAAATTATACCTATTCTATTACAAACAGTATTAAATACAGTTACTAAGAGCTTTTGTCTTCGTTAACTAGCACACAAACCTCGAAAGATATGTCACAAGAATCAAATGAAATAAAGCTAATATAAATACAAAAAAAATGAATCATTAAATATTACCAATGGAAATATCTAGATAATTTGGGTAATATAACATATGACTAAAGGATAAAGCTGATTCTTTTAGCTTTAAGAGATTTTAGTTTTAATGAAATAAACAATTTAACAGAAATTATTCA
The DNA here is from genome assembly GCF_000247695.1 of Heterocephalus glaber. The sequence goes on along the minus strand of NW_004624776.1, from coordinate 1,555,733 downwards.
CCAAACTTTCTGTGTTAGCCTATACAAGTTTATACCATTTTATAACAAAGTTTATCAGCTTTCACACTACTGAATTTGGGGCTGGCTATTGCTTTGCTATGGGAGGCTGTTCACTGAAGAATGTTTCCCAGCCTCTCTGAACTTTACCAGCTACGTAGACACTACTGGTATCACCTTTATTTTCAGTTATCACAACCAAAAATGTTCCCACCATTACCAAATGTTCCCCAGGAAGCCAAATAGCCTCCTATTGGGATGTGCTGCTTTATAGAATGTGAAAATAAAAATTCCGTTGAGGTCACTATTTTAGGCAAGAATAGAAAATGTTTTCTTGGATGAGAACTATCTTTCTTGGATGAGAAAATATATTCAGCAAAAGGAAAAACTAAAAAAAAGTGTTTTTATGTTTTTTTAAAGGTGGGTGTTGAGGGAGTGAAAGAAACAAGAAACAAGGAAATGTTCTCTTTCACTTACAAAATTAAGAACATGAGACATAAAATTAATTTAGCAAGCAGATTACAAAAATATACTTCAGTTCCACATTGTGATTTAAATAGAGCGATGGGAATTGAAAGATAAAACAGAGGAGGCATAAGTAGGAGAAGATAGAATAGTCAAGATGGCGGAGGTGGGACGGCCATGGGGGCTACAGTGATGTTGAAATTTAGAAGACAGAGATTGGATTAGTAGTTAAAGCACAGCTTCTCCTGGCTTCCTTCTGTGCTTTCTCACAGGCCTTCCCTGTGCGACCCTGAGCCATGCCTCTTCAACCCCCATTGCCATGATCTTTTTCCTCAGGCCTGGCCAGCTGCCCACCATGCCCCTGAAAGTGGATGCTGGAACCAGAGAATGAAAACAGGTAAGGGGAATCCCTGTCCGTCTGGAATGATTGCCACAAGAGGCTTGGGAGTTGGGAAATGGAAGGATTGAAGACTTGTTTTACTAAAGAGAATATTTTTCTGAGGGAGCATTTGTGTGAAGAGTAGAAAAGCAGCTAATTTTCCAAAGACAAGGTGGTAAGAACCTAAATTATGGTGATGGCAAAAGAAATTGAACACAATAGGGCCATTTATGTTTTGTGTAATCCTTTGAAGGGTAACATATGTTATTGTTCTTATAATTAGCAACAAAATTTAAATTTATTTTTTTGCACAGGAAGTATTTAATACATAGAGAACCACTGCAGTTTTATGTGATTCAATTCACTTAAGTTAACAGATAATCCTTACTTGATTCATAAAGGCACTAAAACCCAGGGAAGTTAAATGACTTGTCCATGTTCAAAACACTAGTGACTTATAGAGCCAACTCAGGTTTCCTTAATTCCAAACACTAAGGCTTCACTCACACCAGATGAAACAAATTTGTGGTAAGAGTACTGATTCTAATCCCCTCTCTCTCCCCCTCCCCCTCCCTCTCCCTTTCCCTACCCCCTCCTCTCTCTCTCTCTCTCTCCAGAGCAGACACTGCTTGTTACAGTTTGGACCCTGAATGTCCCCTAAGCCCCATGTGTTAAAAGCCCATGTGTCCTTGTGACTTCCTCCTCTCTCACTTCTTAGCCAGGAAGGGAATGGTTTTGTTCTGCCATGTGCTCCCTCCATGATGTGCTGTCATATCCCCAAAGCAAGAAGGTCCTCCAATCATGGACTGAAATTTCCAGAACTATGAGCCAAAATAAACCTTTTCCTCTTTATGAATTGATTATCTCATGTGTTTGTTATAATGATGAAATGCTAATATACTGCTCATTAATTTCCTACTAAGAACTTACAGATGGCCTCAGAATTCTTCTGAACCCAAGGCTCCTGCAAGTTCCTCAAGTTACCTTTTCTACTTCCCAGCAGTGCACTATGCTGCCTCTCCAATAGAAAGGAAAAGGAACACTGTGCTGGCAGCAGCTGTGGGAGTAGATTAAGAGAAAGCAGGGCTGGGGATTTAGCTCAGTGGTTCTGCTGTCTGCCTTGCAAGTGCAATGTCCAGAGTTCAATCCCCAGTACCAAAAATAAACAAACAAAAAAATGACTAAGGATATGAGCTGGGGTGACTCAAGTAATGGTGGCACTATGAGCAGAGGTGATGGAACTGAGAGCAGCAGTGGAGCTACCCACAGTGAAAGTGACTTTGAAGGTTCTGAGTTCATGATGAGGGATGGGCTCTCACAGTCACAGCTGAAAGAAGCTGGCTGTTCACAGGGAGACAGAGATAGGGCCACCTAACACTCCTAGCCACATCAGCCCCACAAACTGTGGACCTGAAAGGTCCATGTATGTCCAAAGACCCTGTCCAGATAGTTTTAGGAGAGCTGAAATAAGGAGGTTCAAAAATCCCAATTTAAAAGACACTTGCTATATGTCATTTTACAGAGCAAGAAAATTCTCTTGGAATTAAAATAATTCCCAAATAATAAAAATTTAAATTTCCATGTGTCAGATTTCATTTTAAATGGAAAGGGGCAAGGAAAAAAGAAGACTCTTCAGCAGCTTTCTCATGGGAATTATAAACATTTTCAGTAAAACTTCACAAAGTTTTAAACCTTAAATGCTTAATCACAACAAGATGTTTTGATGTAAACAGAGTTTGGGTGAGTTACCCTTCAGCACGAGATTAAGAATGCAAGCCCTCCTACCATCCCCAGGATGTTCCTTAAACTTCATTATGTCAGGTACACTGAAAATTAAACAGAACACTGTGGGGGAACGTCTGCTTCTAATGGGGAGGCTGGATACAGAAACCCCGATGGACAATTTGTCTAGCAATTTTCTAACCTCAGAAAGTTGTGCTTTCTATTATGCTAGACATTTAATATGTTTCATCTTGGTCTTTTTTTTTTTTTAACCTTTACCTTGTTTTTTCCTATTTCATTGCCATCCATTTTATGAATGTCATTGGCAAGTTATAAAGATCCTGCTTGGTACCATATGGTTAATGTCAGCCAAACAGTCTTTAATATTTTCTAAGTAACAGGATATTATATTTAATGCTCTCAGAACTAATTTCATTCTTTAAAAATTGGTGACAGTTACACACACACATACATACACACACATACACATTCTAGAATGGAGGTTTTCTATATTATATAAAGCTGAGTTTTGATATATAGTCCAAGGAAATAAAAAATATTCAAATATACTTTACAACAAACCACTTAAAAACCACAAACAAATATGATTTCTATTCAAAAGCATAAAGTCACTAACGATCCATTTGCCAAAAACACAACAGAACAAAACAAAACTCTCAAGTTCATGATGGGCCCAGCAATGTCACTATTTCTCTGTAGTTCAGTGAATTATGTACATGAAAGATTATTTTGATCCTAGGAATTCCTCATATGGTTGGTTATGTTTCCAGTGAAGCAAACATCAAACAGCATCTTATATATTTATTGACAGGTATAAATCCATGGAAAATATTCCAATTTCATTTGTTTTTTTAAGAGTTTAAAGCTGTGTTTATGTGCTGAAAGTTACAAATAGCATTCCATAGCTCTGGATATTCTGAACTATGTATTATTGAAACAGTATTTCAAGCAGCTCAAAATATCCTATGACATTTCCAGTAGTTAGAAAACTTTAGTAAGTAGTGATTTTAGTAGGAAGAGCTTTTAAAGGTCTTGTTCATGAGGAGATTCTGTGAAAGACTGAACTGGGAGCTCTGACAGAGGAAAGAGGACGGGGCAGGCATGGTGCCACATGCCTGCAATCACTCCTGTCTAAGAGGCTGAGGCAAGAGGATTGCAATTTTAAGCTCAGCCTGGGCAACTTGGCAACTTAGCAAGACTGTGTCTCAAGAAAAGAGAAAAGGAGGGTTGATGGGAATAGAGCTCAGTGGGAAGGCCCTGGGTTCAATTCTAAGAAGGGAGAGACAGACAGAGAGAGGTGGAGAACTAGGTGGGTGAAGGAGTGTGGTTATAGTTCCACTACTCCATCTTTTACTCTTGTGTCTTTCAGAAACAGAAAAAGAACTGTAGAGAGGAGGAGAGACATGGGGAGAGCCAAGAAATGGGCATTATGATCAAGCTGAATGGGAGGAAGGAGGCTTGTGGTGTTTTCCAAATTGGTCTTGACCCCTATCCTTAGCCAGTCACAACCTCCAGTGGGCAGCATGTTGGCCAAAGCCCTTAGCAAAACTGCACAGAAGCGACCCTTGGGTTTTTCTCTTTTTCTTGTTCTTTCTGAATGCTAGTCACTTTTTCTAAAATACCTTTATTCTATCTCTGTAAGTCATTCTGTTACTTTCTTCATAGCACTTTCCACAATCTGAAATTACTGTGTGCATATAATCGTTTCTTTGCTTCTTGTTTCTTTCCCGAAGAGATTGTCATTTCCATGAGGGCAGAGACCTGCTCTGCATTGTTCGTCTTTCAACTTCATCACCTAGATCCAAGTAATAACCAGAACACAGTAAGATTCAGTCATAGGTGGTTGAAAGACAAATGGACCCCTTGTCTGCTCCCTGCCTCCTCTCACAATTTAGAGGTACAGTGACTTCATGTAGTTAGTCAATCTCCTAGCAATCCCACCCTCCAACCCAGCCTGGATGGATGTAGCGTTTGTCACATTGATATACACATTATTTGGGTCTAATCAATATCATCCCAAGCTCAAGAGGCATGCCTTGATCGCCCTAACCAATCATAGTTTTCTTCTGGTACAGGGAGAGGTATATACATAATATAATTTGAATCTGGTCTAATCATAAAGAAGCTCAGATTTTTTGTTCAATGGTTGGACAAAGATAAGAGCCTACTCATCTCCCAGGAGCCAGGAAACATATAGCTATGGGACCTCTCAGTGGCCTTCTCATTTCTCAGGGGTCAAAGCCTATGAGTCAAGGTTAGAATCTGTGGGGTCAAAGAGCATACACACAGAGTCAAGGTCTTTTCAAAGATATCAAGCTACAACCCAAACAACTCTGATGGCTACCTCTAGCTTTTCCACAGGTAAAATAATGTATAGTTTCTTTAGGACCATCAGAATGGAGATTTCCCAACTGATACCCATCCCACCAGAAATCCCATGTCATATTATAAGTCCTGGCAAAGTGTCATTTAATTGAGTAAAGTGTGATCTAAATGAGGTTTAACTTTCTCAGAGAGTGTTTTCACTTAAAAACTGAAACAAATTGATACAAATGTATGTGTCATTGTTAGAATGTTTTTGCACCAGGTGTGGAATGGCACCATTCTTTTCTTCCCTCAGTGGTATCTTCTGGGACCACTCTACCCCATTCCCAGTTACCAAGTTATCCAAAGAGGGAAACAGAATCAACTCTGTAACCACAGGGCATCCCTTCTTCTTCTTCATCTTTATAATGGGGACTTATAAAAATTAAGAAAAAAAATTACTGTAGTACATGTATGATGTAGATGTTTGCTAATCTTTATTTGATTAGTTGGTCAAATATCTTATTGTTCTTTCTTTAAATCAAAAAAACAACACAATCACAGCAGACTCTTCTGCTACTTGTTGAATGAATACAATACCAAATGAGAAAATGATTAGGAAATACATTTAAAGAACTACAAGATTTCTGAGGAGAGAATAATTACTTCTGATTAAAGGTTTGGAAAGACTTCACACAAGTTGTATTTGTTCTGCATTTTGAATGATGGGAAAGAGCAACAGGCAGAGATGAGGAGAGGAAATGAAACCCCAAATTACTCCTGGAAAACGGGGAGTGGCCAGTTGAATATAAACATAGGGTATGTGCTGATGAAGAAATTTTGATGAGGAGTGAAAATGTGGCTTGAGAGCAGATGGGGAGGATTCTGAAGTCTTGTCTGTTCAATTGGCTCTGGGAAATCATGGAAGATTTCTCAGCTCTACAGCAATGCAACTAGGGCTGGGTTTTAGGAAGACTGATTTAGCAGTGGCTTAAGAGCAAGGGGGAAAGTCCAGGGGCCTGAAACAAGATGGGGAGGCTATGGCACAGGAGGGAATGGGACAGCCCTCAAGTCACCTCATTCCCCTGTCATTACAGTTCTTGTCACCAGGTACCCAGCCACCAGAATGCCTCCTCCCACCAGGCCAGGACACAAAGGACCCTGAGGCTCAAGGATTCAGGCTCAGTGTGGGTTAAACAGTCATTTGCAAGCAAGCCTAGGCCCCTCATCATCACCTTTCATATCATTTCTGTGGAAACACATTTTGTAGTCTAAAAGAGCAGCCTAAAAACAAAAGTATAGAGCACAACTGTTTATAAGTAGGAGTTATCAGAATAAACAATTGATACTATTCCTTAAATGTTCTAAGAGTTTAAAGATAATACTTCTAAGAACATTAAAGTTTCTTTTTTTCTGTAGAGTGTGGGGCTGCTTTGAAATTTTAGTCTAGAAAGACTCATACACTTAAAAATGAGTTTTGAGTTCTGGTTCTTAAAAGAGAAGTATGATGTCATATAATACAACTTGAGATGAAGCAATGGTTGGGGTAAGCTTTCTTTCTCTTTTCTCCTGCTAAGGTTTCAATTAGAAGGAGATGGATAATACAGACATAAATTATGGAAGGAAATAAAAGAATTCTACAGGTACTAGTTAAAAGATCTAAGACATTTTGAATAAGGAAAATAAATTAGGAAACAGGTCTCAAGCAGTGCCATCTATCATTTTTCAAGAGAAGATGAAAGATTTCTTAACCCAACAGGCAGGCCATTTAGTTAATCAAGTAGGAGAAAATGTTGGGTTAAGAACAAAGAGAAAGGACATGGATTATGCTAATTCTAAACTAAATGAGACAATAGAAGCTCCTTAATTTGCCTTTTCTTATAGTGCTGTCACTTGCAGGGGCAAGAATTAGGTAATCAACTCCTTTTTTTTTTTACAACTTACTGCTAATAGATAAGATTCAGATGCATGATTGTTTCAAAGAAGAAATCATAAAGCTTTTTGCTGTAAGAATCATGTGTCTCCTCAAAGCCATGGCAAACAGAAACCATGTTCCCAGAAGTTTCCATATCTCATAAGCAGATAATGGGGTTCCTGAGTTGTTGTGAACACTCAGAAGTATGTTCACGTTGTGTCAGCCATAAAAAAATTTAGTATCATATAATAGAGGTGCTGAAGGGAAAAAAATGAGGCTGAAGCATGAGAAATAGGGATAGGGGAGTCTCCTGGCTCTGGCCTGAGGCTGCTCCTATATCACGACTGGCCTCATGGAAAGGGTTTGCAGCCCAATACTCTTACACTGCTAGGCTCCACTGGCTTCCTGAAACCACAGATAATACTGAAGCCTGAATATACTTTGTTTATACCTATATATTCCTGTCTATCATAGAGTTTAATTTATAAATCGAGCAGAGGAGGAGGCCAACAGCAATAAATAATTATAAAATGATAACACTTTTAACAGTATATTGTAATATAATGGCCAGTATCGCCACTCTTGATTTGGAGGATTATTATTAAATAAAATAAGGATTACTTGAACAAAAGCACCATGATACTGTGATGGTTGATACAAAGAACTAGACAGGCACCAAATGATTAATGGGCAAGCAGCACATACAGCATGGATACACTGGCCAAAGAAATTATTCCTATCCTGAGCAGATAGTGCAGAACAGTGTAAGACTTCATCACACTCTCAGAACAGCACACAACTTAAAACTAACAGATTGTATATATATGGAATTTTTCACTTAATATTTTGGACATGGCTGACTGAGGGTAACTAAAACAGCAAAACCAACCATGGGGGAAGGGCTAGCATATTAGTGCTCTCATTTAAATATTTAACCACCTACAACTTCCTCTTAGTGTTGTCTCTCTCTCAAGTAGGTGTTAGAAATGAATATTTGCATATAACATTTAAGACTAAATGCTAGTGAGGCTGAGAGGGTAGGGGGAAGGAATCCTCCTTCTAAATTGTTGGTGGGAACGTGAACTAGTACAACTACTATGGAAATCAGTATAGAGATTCCTCAAAAAACTAAAACTAGAAGTTTAATTTGACCCAGCGATTCCCCTTCTAGGTATTTTCCCCCAAAGAGTTAAAGACATCACATTACAGTAATGATGCATGGATACCCATGTTTACAGCAGCACAATTCACAATAGCTAAATCTTGGAAGCAGCCTATCTGTCAATCAAAAGATGAATGGATAACAAAAATGTGGTATACACACAATTGAGTACTGTTCTGCCATAAAGAAAGATAAACCGGAGTCATTTCTAGGAGAATGGATGCACCTTGAGACTATAATGTTAAGTGGAATAAATCAGACACATAAGCTTAAATATCACACAGGTTCTCTTACATGAGAAACCCAAAATATAAATAAAGAGCCAAATAAAAGGTAATAGGAAGTAGGGAGACAGATGTTTCTCAAATAGGAAGGGGATCAGGAGATGGAGAGAGGGCTCTAGGGCTGGTGAGGGAAGGGAAAGGGGATTAAAAAAGGAATTACAATGTGTTATATACATGTAAAGACTCCACACAAGAGATGCAAGCATTATATAGTATACTGTAAACATGTACTAAGAAAAAAGAAAAAAATTAAGACATTGTATACATGTGAAACACACACATGACACACACACCTTAAAAGTGTGGACCTGCCATTTTGCTCCCTCCCTCTGCACCCATCAGCTCCTCTCTGTCTCTTCCAGGTGCTCTTCCTTGAGATTACTTAGGACCAGGATAGAACAGGAGAGCTAGAAACCCACGTGCATGTTCTCCACTTCCTCCAATAGAGCTTTATTTACCATGGAGTCAATGAGAACAGGCTATCCATGACTCCACAATTTTTATTTTTCAAATAAAAATTATATGCAGTGAAACCAGCATTAATGGACTAATAGTCAACACAAGAATGAAATAGGACACCACATAGATCGAGGAGATGCCGTTGTGTCTCTTAAAAATCAACCTGAGATTTACCTCTGTACAGGAAAAAATAAAGGACCATAGAATACAAGAGAATTGGATAAAAACAAAGATAGTACCTAGTTTGAGTACATATAAACTTTTGTTGAGTGACTATTAGAAAGAGAACAATCAATTTGTGCCTAATAGAAATGAGAGTTATTTGAATATTTTCTTCATTTTCCTCTATTTTTCTCTTCATGCTGCAAATAGGAAAGGTTGACATATATCTATTCCTTAAAACACAGAGTTCTTTAAAACAGAACATTTCCTGAATGACTAATCCAATCTTTAAGACTTATGAGAACACTAGTATCATACCAACTTACCTAGGGTCACCTGCCTGGCACAGAATGGGCAATGGAGACACTAATATGCCAATGGGCCCACACCTCAGGAAGAGAAATCTTTAAAGCAAGATCCCATCATTCCTGCCCAGAAACTTGGATAGAAAGAGAAAAGGAGAAAGCTTCTCTCATTAGCATCTATAGAGAATATATTTTCCCCCAGTATACATTTCAGACATTATTTCTCCCTCAGTTCACACCTTAGTGAATACCTTTCTGAAACTGTGTGCAACAATGAATATTTAACACAACTATTTATCATTCCTATTATACCTTTGTTTGGCAAAGAATTTAAAATTTTTTTCCTTTCTTTCTAACCATCTTCTCAAAGAAATTATTCTAACAGAGTCACAGAAAAAGGTTAGAAAGATGTCTCGTTGGCTATCATAGTTCTAATTTGCCCATAAAATCACTTTTTCTCCTTAAAACCTTGCCTGCTCAGGCTCCTCACAAGCTAAGAAGAAACAGAATAAATGTAATTTTAGTTATACATTATTGTTAGGTAGCTTTACCTAGGAAAAACTGTGAAACTGATACAGAAAATGATATAGGACCTCTAAATGATACAGGGTAAATATTGTAACTCTCAACCTTCTAGATGTCTGACACACTGAGTTTGTGTTCCCCAAAATCAAAGAATGAATTCTAATGAACAACAGAGCTTAAGAGTAGGAAATATTTATTGATGGGGAAAGATATAGCTCCTGAAAGACAGGAGGGGACCTGAAAGTGAGTTGCCAAGGATTCCATCTCTTAGGGGAAGTTTTATAGAGCACAACCACGTGAGTATAATGTGGGTTACAGCTATGGTAAACCAATAAGATTATGAGTATAGTTGCTTAGGTAACATTGATCCATTGGGGAAGCAAGTCACATACAAATGTACACATAAGAAACAAAAAACTTTTCAGGAAGGAGATGAGTCTGAGTGTCTTGGTCATCCACTGAGGTGACTGATGTCTATCTAGACTTCATCAGACCAGATGTTACCATTTATCTTAGACCTGGTCATTTTGCCTTTATCTTGAGGCCTGGCCTCCAACAGATGCGCTTCCAACCACAGTTGTAATGTGCTTTTACCTTTGTCCTGACTCTCTCCAGGGCCTAGCTCTGTTTGACTGCCTATAATATTTTTGCCTACCTTAGCTGTCTATAATAAAACCAAGTGTGAGAGAATTTTGAAAATGCTAAGAAAATTAAGGTTCATGCTTCTAGAAAAATAGAAGTTACAGAGAAATAGCATAGCATACAAAAAGTAAGTTGACTGGAACTTGGCCTCTTAAAACTAAACTTGGAATATACAGTATAGGTAGCTCATAGTTACACAGGGGATTGTGGTATTAACTAGAGAAAATGATTAATTTTTCTTAGATTCTACCGTGGATTATATTTTATTGGTGATGTCAGTATAGGAAAGAGGTAGGATTCTGGAGGAATAAAAAGATATATTAACAAAATTATTGTCAGAGAAAAGAGATAAAATATTAGTGTAATATTTTCTGAGGCCGACAAATTTTGAATTGATTATCAGTCACTTCACAAAGATTCAGGAGTTTTCTGAAGGTGGGGATCATAGCTTAATGATCATTATATTCCCAGCATCTAGTTTAATACCTGGCAAATAGTAAAGTCTCATAATTGAACAAATATAAATAAGGATATGACAGTCTTCCTTCAGTATCTGTTTGGCACTGGATCCAGGACCCTTTGAATATAACCTACACATGATCTCCTGTATTTTTAACATCATCTCCAGATGACTTATAATACCTTATACAGTGTAAATACTATATTATTATGTACTTTTTTCTGGAATAATAACAAAACATCTATAGATTTTCAGTACAAATAAAATTTAAAAAATCTTTTTGATCCACAGTTGGTTGAATCTGTCCATGAGGAACTCATGGATACAGAGGGCTGACTGAATTTGAAGAAAAAAAAAAAAAAGAAAAGAAAAGACCAAAGAGAGTCAATGATCTTAGGAATTCTTTTACGAAGCACTCAGCAAATAAATATTGAAAAGAAACATTAATTGTTGTAATACACTTTGGGATCTTTAATAAATGTATCCAAATTTCTCCATGAGAAAATTAAGTGCTCTTAAATAAGTTAGAAAACATAAAAATAAGTTAAGCTCAAGAACAATGGTATTACAGTAAGCATTTAGAGAATTGATTTGTTAATCTTTAGAATATAGTATTATTTTACAGATTGAAACAATGGAAAAATATTTTCCTCCTAAAGTCACAGAAATGCTATAGTTCTAGGTCAACGCTAAGAAGTGTGTTGAGGGGACTCACTTGTATAGTAAGTGCTGTAATATAAATGGGACTCCTTAAACCATAACATCTTAATTTTATCAGCCACAAGCACTGCACATTTCCAGACCATACTTCCTTGGCTTCTGGGGGTATCTTTTCAAAGCAAAGTTCTGAAAGTCTGATAGAAAAAAAATTAACTGGTGGAGCCAAAGGGCTGTTCAAACTAAGTTACCTAAGGACCCATGAAAATGTCAAATGACTGATTTACTTGTGTTATCACTAGCCTACCTAGTCTACAACCAAATAAAGAGCAAAAGCAGCTTTCAGTTGAAGCTAATTCAAACTTTCAGGCTTGACACACATATTTGCAATGAAGAATAATGTCTTTGAAAAGGAAGTAAGCAAGTAAATCAAAGGAATTTGATTTTAAGGATAGGAGTCTCAGAGAAGTCTCAGGCCAATGCAGTCCTTACTCCAAATCTAACCTTCAGTCTCTAGGGATAAGATGGCAATTACCTGTCAAAAGGATTTTTTGGTGCCAGTTAGTAAATTAATTCAAACTTACGTGAGGCCGGGGATTCGATCCCCGGTACAAAAAAAAAAAAAAAAAAATTATGGGAAGACCGACAATAAATTTCTAGAATGTCTAGGAGCAAGCCCTAAGACAAAAGAAAAACAAAACATTCATAATAAACAGACACACATACATCATAAACAACCTTTGCATTTGAGCACAGAAACTGATCAGTTTCCTAGCGCAGAAAGAGCTAACGAGCATTTCAAAGGGTGCTGATGAAATCCAATAACTCTGCCACCCAGACCTCATAGAAATTAGAGAACTTCCTGGGACTACCTCTGCCTTTCCAAAGCCCTCCTCCCTCTCAGTCTCTCCCTCCTCTCCTGGCTGTGATCAACTTCCTCAGTCTTGGTCTTTCCCTCTATGTGAAATACCCAGCCGTAACTACATCAGCACCGTGTTGTAGGTGTTCAATACACATATTAGTTTCTACCCACCAATCCTGCCCTTTTCTTTTGTCCTTTTTATCTCTTTCTTCTTTCTTACAGTTCTGCATTTCTCTTTCTCTTTGTTCTGTAGATATCCTTTCTCTAATAGGTAAAGATATAAAACACACACACACACACACACACACACAATACCTAACTTAGGATGGTTTGACTTACAGTTTTTTCAATTTTAAACTGGTATAAATGTATACCCATGCAATCATCCTATTTTTCACTTTGAGTATAGTATTTAATAAATGATATGAGATTTTCAAAACTTTATTATAAAATACCATAGTCTTTGAGATAGATTATTTTGCCCAACTGTAGGCTAATATAAGTGTTCTGAGCCTACTAGAGGTTGATTAGACTAAGCTACAAGGTTAGGTACATTAACTATGAGGTTGGATGCATTTCCTACCTACAATATTTGCAACTTACAGTGGGTTTATTGGGATATAATCCCATCATAAATTGAAGAGAATCTATGTATACCTACACATATATGTGATAGCTAATCTATCTCTATTTTTAAAACATGTTCATTGGATCAGGATGGTTCATTGGATGCTATCCCAAAATATGATACCTTGGAAGCTGAAAGACTGTGAGATAGCCTGTACAGGAAAGTCTCTGACCTTCTTTCTGATTTTCTCCCCTGAAGATCTTTAAAAACCAAGGAAGGATTCCCCACTCTGGCTTTTCTTCCCTCTCCTTCTCCTTCTCCTTCTCCTTCTTCTGGGGCACTGGGGATGTAGCAAAAACACTGAGCTATCTCCCTAGCCATTTTTTATTTTTTATTTTGAGATAAGGTCTTCTAAGGCATTACGTTTCCCAGGCTATGTTTGAACTTGCCATCCTCCTGACTCAACCTCCCAGGATGGTGGGATTACAGACGTATGCCATTATGCCCAGGTGGGAAAAATTCTTTGCTCTTCTTCTGCAGCATGCACATCGTAAGACCCTCATGTGAGAGGTCTCTCAGTGGAGGACAGGAACATTTCTCATCTCTAAACACACAGAGCCACAGAGAAGAATCTGTACCAACAGGCCTTGCCAAAGCTCACCCAATGTGTGACACTTATACCATGTTGGCCCTATCACTTTCCTACAAGACTATTAGCTCCTTATCAGACCTAGTTTCAAAACATTCAAGTTTAACAAATTTTTCAGACACTCATTTCCCTTTGAAGTCTCCAATGTCACACAAAACATTAAATGTGTATATTTTTCTTTTGTCAATCTGTCTTATGCTGCCATGAACTCAGGACGGGTGAGGAGAATATATTTTTTCTCCCTGCAATTGCATACAACTAAAACAAGTACACTGGAGGGAGGGAAGAAGGACTATGTTTGGTTTTCTCTGTTGCTGTTGGGACCCTCAGTATTTTCTCTGGTCAGGATGCCTTACAGGTTGTCCTGAGGCCTGTGTGCGAGCGCGCACGCGCGCGCACACACACACACACACATACACACACCCCTCCCCCACCAACCAAGGTGAGAGATTTGGAAAATCCCTGCAGGAACTTAGCAGGTGGGACACAGCCTCGAGACGGAGGAAAAGCAAAGCAGCACAGCCTGGAGCTGACCCAGTTTTCTTCTTATCATGTTTAAAGTTTAAAAAAAAGCAAAAGAAAACAAACCCTTATAACCTAGAGATTCAGACTTCATTTAAATCTCAGCTGCATGACCCTCACCTACACATTTCAGGTTGCATGGCAACATGGGATTTCTTAAACCATTAGTTATCCTGGGGATGTGTGAAGCAAAGCTCAGCACAGCACATTGGGAGGCATTTGCTAGCTGGCTGAGGACTATAGGATTGGCCTGGGGTCTCAGAATTCAGGGACACCTCCTGAGGGCAGGGTGGCATGGCAAAGGCAGAGAGAGCAGTTGGAGACCATGTCTAACTCCTGCCATTGTCTCTTACTCTCTTCTTCATACATTCCCAGAGTCAAATGGCACATTTCCTTACTCTAAATGGGCCTACTCAGATGTGACCCTTTTAAATGATACACAAAAAGGATGAATGCATTTTAGCTATCTTCAGATAACACATATATAACAATACAAATTCACAAATTTGTAATTTTCTTTCTAAAATGCCTTAAATGATAAATTGGAATAACTGTACTCTTCCCCCAAAATCAATATAAAATTTGTTGTATAAATTGCATCAAAGTTTGTAATAAAGGTTGTGGCAGGTGGTTGCGATAGTTAATTCTTGGCAGACATTCTGTCTAGGAGGTTGCACAGATTCAAACCTGAAATGTGGAGAGCTGAGGAGTTGTGTAGGCGAGATTTTTCGAGCTTATGCAACAGAGGACAGCATTCCAAACATTAGTTGAGAGATCAAATGCAAAACATTGTTTTCTAATGTCCTATTTATAGCTACTTGAAGTAATGGCTTTCTGTGGCCTTGAACTTCTTGCACAAAGGCATCATAAAACCAGCTCCAGGGTTGAAAGGTGTAGATTCTAATGCTAACACTTAATATCTGTGTTCAATCATTCGATTGGTTCAATATACATTTGTTGAGCAACTACAATACACTAGTCTTTGGAGACTGGCAGCAAGACTTGCAATAACCCAAAGCTGGGACTGGGGATTTAGCTCAGTGGTTCCACCGCCTAGCTTGCAAGCAGAAGGTCCTGAGTTCGATCCCTAGTACCAAAACAAAAACAAAACAAAACTAACCCAAAGCAAAATGATTAGCCTTTTTGGGTCTATTACTGCTAATAGTAAGATGGGTACTAATAATGACCAGACTTATCACCTCACAGGTAGAGGCAAAGTGCCAGTAAAGAAATGTATGCAAGCATTCTCAAAATGATGATCTAAAACAACACACATTCTCCTAGTTAAGTAGTAGACATAATTTTCAAGGCCTAAAAATAAATTGTTCTTCCCATGAGTTTCAAATTAAATTTTGAGACTTGGTTTAAAAAAAAACATTTAAAAAATTCATTATTTCTTTTTAATCTGGAGCTAGCAGATTTATCTCTTTGGGAACAAGTATCCATTCTTTTGCCCCAGGAAGACTTCTCTAAGCTGGTCGTATCTCAGGCAGTGGATGGCACTAATTCTATAGCGTCTTCAAAAAGGCACACAATTAAAATCTTTGGATCCAGTAGTTTAAACTTTTTCTTAAGCAAGGAGTTCTTTTTTCAAGTGTTACCCAGGTTCCCCTGGGGCTGTTATGGCTAAAGGGGAGGGCTTGTCTTCTGGCTGCAGACCCCAAGGCTCTTCTTGGTGTCCTAGGGACCCAGAATCAGTTGAACAATCACTCTCTTCCAGTACTCATCCAGACTCCTCTTTTTCTCCTCTTCTTGCAGAAGACACTAAAGGGTGATAGTTAGGAGGATAGACTCTTTAGTTAGGGCTGGATTTGTGCCTTGGTTGCACTAGTTAGAACTTAACCTTGTCTTAACCTCACATTTCTTCCCTGTCAATGGGGCAAATATCAGTGCTACTCTCTAGGGCAGTTGTGGGAATTAACTTGGTCCATCCATGGAAAGATAAAACAAACTCATTTGTCAGTAGCAGTTGCTTTCATGCTTAAGTCTACACATATGCCACAGCCAGAGTAGTTTTCGTAAATTATTGTATTTCATGTGTCATTGCCCTGTTTCAAACTTTGCAGTGTTTTGCCCTCCACTGTTATATGCCAAATAGCTGATCAATCACTTATTTTAGTATGTATGTGTATATGTGTATGGATGGATGTGTCTGCCTATAACTATATCTGTGCCTAAATATCTTCCATTGAGCTCCTAACCTGATATGCCTCCTTGGCCATTTTACAAGTCTGTTCTTCATGTGCCCAGGCCTCGATACAGTACATTTGAAGCATAACCATGCACAGAATATTGGACAGGTGACAAGCCAGTGAAATATATGATAATACCTGATCGGAATTCCTAAGTAAATAGCACAGGCAAAACGTAAAAGGAGAAAATATTGAGAATGCTGAGCAGTGGATTCCAAATGTAAAATGAATAGCAGAAACAAACACATAAATAGGCTGGGGGAGACGGTCATATTCTTGAAGTAGGGATATAGGTAAAATTGAGGACAATGCATGGGGATCGTTCAGCGAAGCAGTAAACCTTAAAGAAGGGCTCATGAAAGACCACGGAGGGCAAGAAGGGTGTCCCTGGTTTTGTACACATTGGGTCACTGAAATTTTCCTAAATAAGACTTTGAGGTGCATTAATCTGCAGGTTGAATGTAGAAGGAAGTGCGAAGGGAGGGCATAAGAGTAGGGCCACCTGCTCTGGGGGGCCTCTCTATTCAACATGGGCCCACATTCAAAGCTAATCACTTCTTCCTCCAACCTGCTGCTCTCATGTGGCCTGTCACAGTGAACCAGCTCCATCCAAAGAGGTCTCAGCAAGGAGACTGCCAGTTTCCCCCTTCTGTTTCTCCTCTTCATCCCCCACATTCAGTGAGTCACCAGGACCACTCATTTCTGCTTTTAATTTGGTTCAGTGTTCTCTGCTCCATGGCCAACAACTCAAAGCAGGTCACCAGCACTTCTACACTTAACTATTTCAACTGTCACTTAATTGCTCACCCTGTATTCACTCTGTCCATTCTCAACTCTGCTTCCAGAGACAGCTTTTAAAAATGTACATTGGATCATGCCATACCCTGCTTCCTATTGATCCCAGGATGTCCTGAGTCCTTCAGTGGTTGTTGAAAGGTCATCACAGCCTATCCCAAACCCTTTTCTTGCCATTTTTTTTCTCTTCTTCCTTCCATTCTAGCCATTTTGAATTTCTTTTGGTTCTTTCACTGTCTGGTATACAGAAATGTGTTTCTTTACTTGAAATCACTCTTCTCTCATTCCACATCCTTCCCAACACCACATCACACCCACACTCACACACCTACTGACTCATCCGGTCCCACCTTGGTGGCCTGATTAACACTTGCCACTCCTGCAAGTTTCAGTTTAAAATCAACTTCCTGTGAGAAGCCTTTGCTGTAATCAAACCAAGCATGGTCTCACAGTCCCTCATACTTCCTCTTTCATCATATACATCATTGCTGTGATTACTCATTTAACTTAAGTAAAAATGAATAAAGATATATGGTGTCCACCACTCTAAATGCTCCTTGTAACTTTGTTAATGATGATAAACTCTATCCAGCAAAGAAGTGCATCAAAGCTGGAAACCTTGACCCAATCCTGAAACATAAGGATTTTTTTTGTTTTTTAAAAAATTATGACTTGAGCTGAATCATGCCTCACTGTCAAACTCTGTTTTTCTTAATATCATTATGAAAAAGCAACTGGAAAAATGAATCACATTTTATAAAGTAAAGAATAGGTACCATAATTTCACAGTCTTGAAAATAATTGATAAGTGAACTTTCTTGGGGTTAACAGGGCAGCAGGAGCTTGTTTTAGGTATCTTCTGTCTACCACATCCTTCCACTCACTTATACTCATGAACTCCCTGAAGAGGACTACATCCTTCACACCCACTGTATAGCACCAAGTCAGGGCTAAACATACAGCAAATAGTCAATATTACTGTATCAATTGAGTGCCATTACAGAATAGAGCATTGACCGGAAATTGGATCTGGGTTTTGATTTTTTCAGCTGTGCAATATAACTAAACACTTCTATCTCCATATAAGGGTGTGGTGAGGACTGTAGGAAACAGCACACATAAAAGCAATTTGCGAACTCTAAAGAGCATAAAACTGCATATTTTCCATTACTATTAATACTGTTTAGAATTTTAGCACTGGGAAAGGAATAGAGGAAGATGGAAGGGCATTGATATTTATTGAGCATCAGTCCAGGTCAAGGACTATGCCAAACACCTGGAATGCATTATTTTTTTTTAATGCTCACAATAACCCTATGAGGAAATGGCCCTTGAGCAGTTAGCCGCTTCACCAAAGTCACACAACTTCAAGTGGCCCAAATGACACTAAGAGGCTGGACCTCAAGCCCACTACCTTGGCAGGGTGCCTCAAAGCTCAGAGCTCATCTCGGTGCACCTGTTTGCTCTGGAACTGAGGGAGCAAGGGCACAGAGAGCTGCTTTATAGGAATGATGTACTAACATAGGGCTTGAAAACAATGACTGTGGAAGTGAAAGCCCTCATTCCTGTCCTTTTATCCTGATAATGACTTGGCTTCTACACTGGCATCTTAAAGAAACAGAGTAAGTGCTATACTTGGGAACTTAAACTAGTGAGTAGCGATCAGCCAGGAAACAATCAGTGAAGCCAGGAGATGCTCAGAAAGGGAAGGCTCTGGGAAGAACAACTGATATTTTACAGCTAGGATGAAGAGAAAAATATTAGTGGATAATGATAGCCCATTGGGATCTTTAGCAGCCAGGGTCTCAGGGTTCCTAGGAGAGATGCCAAGTGACCTGCCTAAGGTCACAATCTAGTCTGGTTCAGATGAGAACTCAGATTGCCAATGAGGCTCTGGAGCAGAATCTGATCTGTCAGCAGCTCCCCTATTTTCCCACTTTTTTCCCCTGAGTTTTTCAAAGGGTCTCTGAGTCACTGGGAAGAGGGCCAGGACCTGGTGGGCTGCCCTGGGCCTGAGAAGCATTGTGAAGGAGGATACTATCAATTCTGTAGGTGTTGGGAGGCTTATGAGAAAGCAGTGTGGGGTAGAGAGGGTACAAGACAAATGATAAAGCTGGTGGCACTCAACACAAAGGACACACGCTGGCTCAGCCCCCGAATCACCAATGAGTCATAGTCTGTGAGCATGAAGCACAGCCTTGAATTGTATTTTGGAAAAGGGCACTGAGGTAAACTTCCAGAAGGTCTCTGTGTTCTCTTTTATAATCAGAAGCAAAAAGAACAATCACCAACAATAACAATTATACAGAGGCCAAGCTTTCATATTAATTAAAAGCTATGTAATATATATCTTGGCCAATTTTTAAATCACCAAGAGCTATAATTAGTCCCAGCAAGAGATAGCCTTAAAGCAAAGATAATGTGGGGCCTGACCAATAGAGCGGGATTCATATTTCAGTTTTGTCATGTACCAACTATGCCAAATTGATGAAGTCACATTTCCTCTCTCAAACTCAACTTTCACAATTGCATTCATTTTGAGAAAATTAGAGATATCACAAATAAATGAATGTAATATTCAGTATTAAATTCTCAATAAAGGACAACAGCTACTTCATTATTAGTTGCAACAAGTGACAATATTTCCACATTGTATAGTATTTGTGTCTGCAGCAATTGTTGGATTTTAAGGCATCAAGGTGTTAGACATAAACCTTGTTTTTGTCCTGTGAAGGTGCCAATTTTGTGAAGAATGGCCCTGGAGGGCAGAAGAGACTCCAGGAATCTACTAGCCCTTGTCTTCAAGAGTATTAGAAAAAACTCAGGGACACTTGACAGTAACACTCATGACACAATGAGAGGAAAATAAGAAGCAGATAATATATACATGCTAAACTGTACTCTGTTCTAGAAAAAGGATAGGGTGCTATGGATTAAGGTCATTCAAGAAGGATCGTGAAGAAGAGGGTATTGCAGCTGTATTGAACTTACCCAGTTTCCCTCTCTTTACTCAACTGTCATGACTGCCCCCAATTCCAAGGGATACTTCTCCATCTTTCCAATGTATGTTTAAAGACTCTAGATATATAAGACTGCTCTAATTTAAGACCACTATGTCCTCATATTAGAATACAGCTATACTCACATACTTATCTGTTGTTTATAGCTGCTTTCACACTACCACAGAAGAGCTGAGTAGGTGCAAGAGAGAAAACATGGCCCTTAAGCTTAAAATATTGATTACAATATTTTGCTTTTCACAGAAAATGGGTGCCGACCCCAAATTTAGACAGAATCATCCACTTGACTTGAGCAGTTGCTGGCTAATAATTCATCATTAAAATATAAAAGTGAGCAAATGATTTTATAATCCAAATTTCCCTGCTCTAATTTGCAATTTAATGCATTAATTAACCTGCTATAAACTGGCCCTATTCCTATCCTTGGAAGCCTAGTGGACTGAGGAGTGTCCAAGAGGGAGACTAGATAGGATTCCTAAGAGGCTACCTGCCCCAGGCATCCTGGGCCAAGTTTCTTTTGCAAAGTTCTAGAGTAGAGGTATGCAGGCAAGAGAATTATCATCATTCTAAATAATTCAAACACAGAGTTTATAGCTGCTGGATACAAACCAAATATGAGGAATTATATAATTAGCAGCAGCACATTTAGAAGACTGTATAAAATATGCTAATACTCTCACCATGTTAACACAGAGCTGCATCTATTAACTAGCCTATGAGATCAGTGCAAAGAATGAGAAATACCTTAAGGGTATTTAAAAAGTAATGTTATCAATCAGTTTGATAGGATACTTTATTTGGACTATAAAATGGGTTAACAAAATTATTTTTCCATTTTAGTGTGTTTTAAGTTGCTTATTTCAATTTTCAATGCATGCTTTAAGAGTATGTTATGTTAATTTTATTATCCTTAAATCAGGAACCATGTTTTGTTGTTGTTATTTTCAATTTGGATATCTCTCATCATTCTGATCTGTTTTCAGGAAGATCATTTTATGTATATTGACCTTAATTACATGTGCCTACTCCTCTTCTACCATATGGAGAAAAGCAGGCAAAAATTTAATATATAACTACACATGCACCTCAGGCTATGTATCCTTGTTCTATTAGTGTCTTCCAAGCTTGAAAACTCAAGAACTGTCCGCTTTACATAACCTTGCAGTTTAACAAGGAAGCTGTGTATCTGCAGCTAGGATTGTGAGGTGCATATAATAAGAGCCTCTGGTTAAAGAAGAAGACAGCTCTCTCAGGATCCAAAGGGGACCTATTTAAGAACTCCCCACTGATACCCAAATCTGCAAATGCTCAAGTACCTTATATGTTTGTAGTATTTGCACATCTTCTCATATACCTCAAATGATCTCTAGATTATTTATGACACCCAATACATGCAAATGCTATGTTAATAGTTGTTGTCCTGTATTTTCTAAGGAATGACAAGGAAAACATGTCTCTACATATTTTCCAAAGGCTTAATTTTTTCCGATATTTTCCATGTACAGTTGGTTGAATCTACAGATATGGATCCCATGGATATGGAGGGCCACTCTATTTGTAAATCTAATCTTAATGTCAGGGAGCCCCTCAAGAGTCTTATTCTACTTAACAGTGTGTCACATACTGGAACTTTGAACCCTCCTCTTTGGGTTGCTTTGCAGCCCCATTCCATTTTCAATCTGGCTTTTGTCAGCATTGTTGCTAACCACAGATGGCCTCTTTCTGGGAGTTGTGGTGACATTTTTCATCACAAGGCAGCATTCCCAACACTCACTAGCATATTGTTCAGATATATGATTTTTAAAGTAGCTCAAAATGTATTTCACTTTAATCAGGAGATGAGGATTTTTAAGCATCCAAATAATAACATCAAGTACTGTAGTTATATTTTCCCATTATGTCACAGTTTTGCAGAGATTTTTACCCACGTCATCTCATTTAATCCTCATAACAATATTTTGTGAGTGATGCTAACTTTTGTCTACATTTTACCACTGGACACCAAGTTGGAGAGGTTATTTGTCCAGAGTCACACAGGCAATGGAGCAGGAGTTGGTGTTATTCATGACTACCATCTCCAGGGATCATTTGAGGCACATTTTAGACTGATGCTGATGTACTGACTGACAGACTGATACAATTTCATATAATGAAGCAAACCCTGGACTAGAGGTCAGAAGTTCAGGACTCAGCTCTAACACTTACTTGCTGGTGGACTGTGGGCAATTACATAAGGCTTTGGCTTTTGAACTAGCATTCCTCCAAGGTTCTTTTATCACCAACAATTTGGAATTTTGAGTATTAAATATGGTCCTCTGATAGGATGCATAGGCAGCTAAAGTAGTTCAGTTCCCAAATAATTACTGTGAAGGAAATATGTTGTGTGTGTATGTAATATAAAATTTCTTCTACAAGCAAATGAAAGGGATTTTGCACTAAACACAGAACCCTCTCAGTTAGTACAGTTAGCTAAGAGCTTATTGTATGCAGTTTTAAAAAATATTTCTGTGGGCCAGGGATTTAGCTCAGTGGTTCTGCCACCTGCCTCACAAGCACAAGGACCCGAGTTTGATCCCTGGTACAAAAAAAAAATTTCTGTGATCTTTATGCAGAAATAAAACATTTGACGTAAGTGTATCAAAGAAGAGGGGTCAGCTTGCCTTGCCTTGATTGGAAGCTAGTTATTTTGTCTTTCTTTGTTTGTAAAGATTGAAAGTTTGTGATAAGATCATAGTTTTTGTTATTCTGCTTGATTTCTCCTTAGTATAAGTTTTTGGCAAAATTATCATTACAGAATTAGCAAGGATATTTTCTCCAGATCTTGACATGGCCCATACTGTATGAGGATGATGATGATCATGATGATGATAACATGGCTGGTCTTTTTCTGTAGTTCCTGACAGAGAGCTTCTAAGCTTCTAAGCGCTGGAATTTCCCAAGTGATAGAAGTGTCTGTTTTTCATGGCAGGCTTCATGGATCACACAGGAATTTATGCTAATGAGGTGACTCAAGATTGAGTCAAGTCACAGGTCAGCCATGTGATTAGAAGTTTGGGGTTTGGTCACCTGATATCAGATTGGCCTGTGGTGAAAAAGGGAGCTGTACATTGAGTTCAAACACATGGCCACTGATTTACTCAAACATGCCTACATACTGCAACCCTAATAAAATCTTGACACCTCAGAACTGGTGAGACTAGTGCTTGATGAACCCATCAGTTTGCTGGGAGTGTGACATATCCTGATTCCACCAGGAAATGACTCGGATTCTCTGCATTTGGGATACCACCAGACCTTGTCCTGTGTGTCTCATTAGTTGGCTGGCCCTGATTTGCATACTTTAAAATAAAAATATAATCATAAATATTACACTTTCCTAACTTCTGTTGAGTTTTTCTAGCATTATTGAACCTGAGGGAGCTGTAGGATCCCCCAAATTTGTAGGCAGTTAATTGGTCAGAAGTGTGGGTAGCTTGGACCCCTGAATGTGGATGGTTCTGAACAGTAAGTATAGCTGTGTTGCTGACAGTGCCCTTAACTTGTGAAGTCTGTGCTGACTCCAGGCATCTGGAATGGAATCCTGCTGCAGTACTGCAACCCACCTCTTCCTACAATGTTCTATATGAGGACATGTCAGGTACCCAACTTTAGGATCTTGACCTGGCTATTCCCTCTTCCTGGGACCTATTCTTCTTCTAGGACCTTCATGCCTGACTTACCTCTTCAAGATTTTACCAAACGTCTCTCACTGAAGTCTCCCTCCTTGCCTCTGCCCCACACACCCTCTTCTCCCTTACCAACTTCACTCTTCTTTCTGACATACTATGTACTTTGCTTATAATTTTGAGTATTAAATATATTCCTCTGATAGGAAGCAAGCTCTACATGAGCAAAAGTCTATCTTTAATTCACTGTAATGTCTAATGCTCAG
Source organism: Heterocephalus glaber (assembly GCF_000247695.1). Next base: position 1,531,735 of record NW_004624776.1, on the reverse strand, counting down.
AATGGTACCTCACACATTATAGATATTCACACAATATTAGCTGAATTGACCTATCTATTCATATACAAGATGTGATTAAAAATGTAGCGAATATTTCATTTTCAAAAATTTTTGTTGCAAGACACACTGTCATTAATTCCCCTCAAAATATTCCTCCTCATATTCAACACATTTATCCCATTGTTCTTGCCATTTTCTGAAGCAGTTCTTAGAAGTCCTCTTTTGTGAATGTCTTTATGAAGTGTGCTAAAAAATATGATGAATACTGCTGCTGAATATCATCCAGAAGAAAAGCAGGCTTCTAAAAACATAGTGTGTCTTTGTCCACTTCACTGGGTCTGGCACTATGTGAATTGTAGCTCTTTTCCAAAGTTAAATTGGCCATGAAATTTAAACATTTAAAGTCAACTCAAGGCTTTGAGGAAGGCATGACAGTGCAACTAAAGAGTTTGAGGAAAGAGGGCTTCCAGAACTGCTTCAGAAAATGAAAAGAATGATGGGTAAGATATTCAATAAAATATAGGTATTATATTACTATATTATTCAATATAATAAGGGTATTCAAAATGAGGAATATGAGTATTTTGAGGGTAATTAATGGTAATATGTCCCTTAGTGATTTTTTTAAAAAACTTTTTAAATTAATTATATTGGCAAATTTATGGTATACAATATAATGACATTCATCATTGAAATTTTTCACCTTTCCATAATCCATCTTGGTTCTTATTTTTTCCCCATTCCCCTGGCCTCCCTTCAAACCCTCCACCCTCCCTATCTACAAAAACTTTGTTTCCATTTTTTTCTTTTTCTCCTATTAATTCCATTCCCTTCTTTCCTTTCCCATATCCCTCCCACTACCCCTTTGCCCCTTTTCTTCCTATTTCACATTATCTATTATGTCTTTTAGTCCTTATTTACACTTTCAGTTTCTCACATTAGAGAAACTATTCAGTATTTACAC
>NW_004624776.1:1489327-1523246 GCF_000247695.1 Heterocephalus glaber | reverse complement strand
CTCTCTCTCTCTCTCTCTCTCTCTCTCTCTCTCTCTCTCCTTCCTTCCTTCCTTCTTTGTCTAAGAGCTTTCATGCATCACTGCTACTGGTCATTGGCTAGGCAGGTTCCAGAAAAAACAACTTAAAGGGAAAGGGCTTGGAAATCATACAGACCTTACTTAAACTCCATCCTCTGCCATTATTTATCCTCAGGCAGAATTTGGATACGTATGGCTCTCAAATGGCTGGAAATAATGGCTAAAATTAATAAGATGCTAACTGGCATGAATACAACTAAAGTACTGGGTGGAGATTCAAAAATGCAATTAAGCAAGTAGAACCTGGCTTGACATCACATCAGAAGCCTCCAGGGAGTAAAGCTGGCCAGAAGCTAGCCATGAGCCTGCATTATTTGGCTACTGATAAAAGAAATCATAATCACGCTTAAGTTGGATTTGAACAAGTTTGATACCCCTATCAAATATTTTCATATTTTCTACATTCTTTGAAGCCTCCAAGGAATACTGTGCTCAGTTCTGGGTCATTTTAAGTAGGGTATTTGCTGGCCATGAGGTAGCCAAAGAAATGCATCCAGGATATGGGGTGAGTTTTGGAGAACTAGCTATAGGAACCTTGCCTAAGAAAGCTAGAAAACCCAATTTGGGGGAAGTACTGTCATAGTACTCAAGCATGTGAAGGACTGGTAGGTAGAAAAGATTCCTTCTGCATTCACTGATCCAACTAACATTTCTTGGACCCATATTACTCCTTATTCATGGTACCCTATAGGTGCTGTAGGGTACAGAAGTTCATAATCCATAGGCTAGTAGACTAATTCAATGACCTTGGGCAATGTCTTAACTTCTCTTAATTTGGCTTTTATTTGTGAAACAACACTATAAAGTTGTTCTGAAAATTAAATATGATATTTATATACTAGATTAATTTTCTTTTAGAAAAACCCATAATACAAGGCAGAATTAACAAAATTTTGTTATAAAGAAAACAACAAAAAATCTGGGAAAAATGCAAACTCAGCAACTGACAGAAATCGAGTAGACGTGGTAAGACTTTATGAAGAAGGCAACTTTTGAATTGAACTCAAAGGACAAGAGGAATTTGAGTGGGTAGGGAAGGGGGGAAAAAGAAGAGTTTTCCAGGTTGGTGGGACAGAATATGCAAGGTGAAAATACTGAGAATAAGTGTCTTTGGGAAGACTAACAACCCTGTGGCTGTAGTGCAGAGGAGAAATAAAATGATGACAATGGCTAAAAGGATATGACAGAGTTGAGTTATGACAGCTCTCAAATGGCACACCAAGATTTCTGAGGGTGGTGCAGGGCCATTTCAGTGAACTCTGGGAAATATGTGTTCAAACGTAGTGTGGAATGATTATAAAGACTGGAACCAGGAAAGTAAATGAGCCCATCTTTATAATAGTCCATACAGGAGATGAGATGACAGCAGCATTTGAAAGCAAAGAACAAAGTGCTGGTGATGGGGAGTGAAGGTGAGAAGTGAGTAAAAGATAACTTCATGTTTTGTCACTTTTGTGTTAAGGTAAATGCTGATGCCATGAAGTAATACAGGAAACTAGAAGGAGAATTGTAGTTGACCAAGCAGACTATGAGCTGTGGGATGTACTGAATTCAGGTGCCTGGGGAATATACAAAGCCAGTTCATACTAGAAAGTTGGAAATATGGTTCTTGGGCTCCTGAGAAGTGTCAGGGTTAGAGAGATGCAGATTTGAGAGGAGGTACATTTAGAGGGTAAAAATGTGTTGTGAAATATAGACAAACTTGGGTTTGAACTCTGCCTTCAACACTAACTAGCTGTGTGGCCTAGGACAAATTGTTTATCATCTCAAAGCCTTAATTTCCTTAATTGTAAAATTGGGGAAATTATACAGACTTCAAAGGCTTTGCTTATTGCACACCATCTGGTTGCCATTTGTCACCATCACTGTCTACCATCACCATCATTGCTAAAGCCATTAAGTAGATGAACTTGGCTAGGAACAGAGTAATTAAGTAGGAAAAAGGAGTTGAGGGATGAATGTCTGAGGGGACAGTTACTAAGGGATATATGGCAGAAGACTGAAGCTGAAAGCTCAAGAGTTAAAGAGGTTGGCAGAAGACCAAGACAGCAAAGCACCACGAAGGTCAAGGGGAGAGAATTTCAAGGAAGGAATCATGGAAAATGCCGAATGCTGTGAAAAAGTCAAGGACGATAAAGGTAGGAGAACACTGGACATAGGAACTTGAGGGTGATCCTTACTTATGGGGACCACTGTGTGGTAAGCAAGCATGGGAGCCAGTTGCAAATGTGATGGGGTTCAAAATGAAAGGTTCACCCAGACTTCAAGGAAATGCATATCAGATTCCAAAGTGAATTGTGAGATGTATCACCTTCCAGAAATTTCAAAGCAGGAACACACAGGTAGAAGCCTTAATTCTTTCACTAACTTCAAAGATTAGAAGGACTTAGGTTATTGATGAGAAAGATGGGTCAGAAGGATTTCTGTAGAGAGCTGTATTGTGAATTCCATCTTTCCAAAGGAGGGGAGATATTCCCCGTTGCCTCCCTAGGAGCTTCACGGGGGAGATTGAAAGTGCTTGCTCATTATCCTCTGTACAAAGAGGGAAATAACAGAAATAGCAGTCCAGAGTTTATATGCTTGTGTTTCACCTGAGAGCTTGTGGCAGTGGAGTAAAGGAGGCTTTTTTTTGTGTTGGGTGGCTTATTGGTTGGGGACAAAGGATGTCTGAGTGATTGATAAATCTGAGGATTGAGTTGATATGGAGCTAATTTAAATTCTTCCCAAGGGTATCATCTGAGGCCAACAGGGAAAGCTTTAGAAAACAAAAGAGGCACAGGCAAAGCTGGAAGAAGCTGAAAAGCTGGCATCAACAAAGAAGAGTGAAATGTTCCCAGTGAGAGTCCCTGAAAACATCTGTCAAAGAAGTTGGCTTTAAATAACTAACAAATGTTGGCCCGGAGAGTTTTAAACTGTTTTGTAACAGTATAGTCAGAAAGGACTACCATCTCCTCCTTCTCATTAGCCTGCCCACCCTTCTCATCCCCATTCCAGTCCCGGAGGGATCAGAAAGAGCAGGGAGAAGGTGAGCAGGGAGAGAAAGCATCAACTGTACCTTTGTTCCACAAAGAAAGGGTCACGCTATCTTGGATCCTTGACAGTTGTAGGAAAAGCACTCCAGTATGAATGACTATCTTATGGGACTTGATATTGTCACTGTTGAATTTTGATAGTAATTTGTAATCAGAAGAGTCCATAACATTTTTCACTATTTTAGGAGAGCTTAGGAAAGTCTTGGGATTGCTAAGGTGTCTTCCAGTGGCAAAATAACTTGGCCATTATATTAAAAGGACAGTGAAAGGCAACTTTTATTTATATGTATTTATTTATTTATTTATTTATTTATAACCACGAGTATTTATTGACCGAATGAACAATGCAATTTTAACAGGACAGTAAGGCACAACTGTGGATTAAAACAGTTTGCTATACAGCCAAACAGGGGGAAAGTCATAATCTTAGCAACTTTAAATATGCAAACCAAGGAGTTTCTGATTCCTAACAGGTCACTATCATACAGTTCTTCCCTTTTAGATAATACCTGTGTTACTTTACTTTGATCCTGAAGCCAGAATGATACCTCACAAAGAATTTCTTGTGCATTTATACTTACGCCATCCAGCCTGGCCACTCCTGTTCCCCACCTTTGTTCATCCCTTTGCACTGGTATTTTTTAGCAGTTCCTTTCCTAAAGAATTGTTCATACATCTTGGACAGCAAGGGAACAAGCAAGCAAGCAGCCAGTCACAGAGTCAGCCAAGGGCAGATGTATGGACAAAGGGACTCACAAAACAGAAGACGACAACGGCCTGATTCAATGGGGTCTAAGCTGGCTTTGGCAGAGAAGTTGCTCTTGCTCACTTAATGACCTCAGTGCCACTAGTGCCAGATTCCTTGTCCCCAAGGGATTAGCAGTGGTCCAGACAGGAGCTAGGAGGGTCATGTAACCAGGCAGCAAAAACAATACATTCAATGCTTTGGGCTGTAGTAGGAGCTTACTGTGGCTTCCGCATTAACAACTGCCAAGTGTAAAATTCATAAAGAATTTTGTGGGCTGGGGATTTAACTCTAGTGCCTTGCCTGCCTCACACGAGCAAGGTCCCGAGTTCGATCCCCATTACCAAAAAATCCCCCAAAAAACAAAAACAAGAATTTTGGTAGAACTTCAGGACATTGAGGCTAATCTTTAATTCTCTTGGACTGGGATAATTTAGGCACTTCTGTGACACTAGTTGCTCTACTTGCAAATGTAAAGGGAGAGATCTTCCTGTGTCATCACACTGAGGCATACGCCATGCTGCAGTGTGAGTGCAGGAGGTGCTAAGGGGCTCCTAGTTTCTTTGCTCAAAGAGCCACAAGAAGGTCCCAACAACTCTGCAGCCACTCTGGTGGTGACGGTGACCCAAAGCTAAGCAGCGGAACTGTGACCATTTTCTGAACAGTTAGCACAGCTAACATCAGAGAAGCCATGTAGGTGCATAAGCTGAGAATCAGAAGCCAGAGGTATAGTTACCTGGGCAAGTCACCAAGGTGACCTTTCAAGGACATTTCCACCTAGAAGCCCTTTGATGACAAACAGTGCAAGACGCAAGAGAGGGTCACATTCTTCCAAGAGAAGTGTTGGCTCCTGAAATGTTCCTAGAAAGGCAGCATCCTGGAGACCCATTTAAGAGGGAAGGTAGATAAAAACCGCCAGACCACAGAACCATCCTGCCAAGTCAGAAACGGATTTAACAGGCATAGCTTGGAGCACCAGTAGAACAGGGTGCACTGTGAAGGTCAGCAGGATGGCAGGCTGGGTGACAAGGAAATGGAAAGCCAAGGATGCACACGAGGACAACGGAACCTTGCTGCAGCAAAGGCAGCACAGCTACAAGTTCACACAGCGAGAGCTCTGCCGGCCCGATCCAGGCATGATTCCCTCTCCCCTTCTCAGACTGGATGGATGGATGGTGTTTCACAGCACAAGAAGGAAAGATGGTGCTGAGAAATAAAGAGGTGGTGGACAGCTACAGAACAGAAAGAGGTCAGGTGAACCCTTCTGTAAGGGAGGTTTATACACAGGGTGGGTCTGGATGGGCAAACATTTGGGGTCATCATGCAACAACAGTGGTACTTCAGGAGAAGGGAAGAGATGGGATAGAGGTGGGATGGGTGGACAGGAGGACTCTTGAAGTTTCAGTTCTTAAATACTAGACAGCAAGGAATAGTTTGGTCTGTGTCCTTTAGTGAAGGAACTGGATGCTCATTTTCTGTTCTACTTCCACCTTCTCCAAAACCTTGACAAACTCTGTGAAAGATATGGCACTGTCCCCATCCTGGTCAGCCTCCTGGATGGTCCTGTTTGCAATGCTGCCCAGCTGTTCATCTGAGATGTTCACACCAACCATCATGGGTAGCATCTGTAACAGCTCATCACAGGAGATCTTGTCATGTTTATCCAGATTGTACAGCCGAAAAGCAAAGTGCAGTTTGTTGCTTCTGCTGTTGAGTGGTTCTGGTCTGTTCACATCTTTGCTCTTTTCATTATCCTCAATGGGTTGGAAATGAGCCAAAGTTCTCATGGATCCAAGGAAATTTACCTGGTCCTCTTCCTCTGGAAAGAAGGCATTGATGATCCGGTCCCCCGGTGGGTTGATGGCAAGCTCTGGAATCCTCTGGAAATCTTCCCTGCTGAGGGTCCTGTTTTCTCCTTTGTCCAGGCTGGTGAACCGGCTGTAGAGGTGAGTGATCTGACTGTGGGAAAAGCAGGTCTCTTTCTTGATCTCCTCCAGCTCTTCATCCTGCAGTAACGTGGAGGCCTGAGGACCCCATTACTGTGCTGGGAGCTCCTCAGGGAGCGGCGGTGCCAGAAGCGAAGGCAGGAGGGAGAAAAGAAGGGAAGAAAGGGCTAGGGGTCCAGAAGGGAGAGGGCAGCATTGCACTGCGGACCTCGAAAGGCAACTTTAAAAAAGCTGACAAATAACCTGGTTTCTCTGATAAAACCTCATAATCTTTCAGGGTCAATGTTTTAGTAATGCACGGTGACAAAAAAAAAAGTGAGTCAGAATAAGGAATTGGTGCCATGAAGGACAATGATTTATTTATTAGTTTTACCAGACTGGCAGAGAAAGGAAGACACTATGGCTTGATGAAATGGTAAAAGTGGCTAAATGGCCTTCTAGGGCAGAAAATCTGGGCCTGGCTATGGGCTGAGAAAAAGCCAGTAGAGATGGGGTAAAGCAGCACCCAGGCCACAAGAGCAACAGGAAAGGAAGCTGAGAAGGCAAGGTCAGAAAGAAACAGAGAGGACGAAAATCAAGAACGCTATCATTGCTTTTAAAAAAGAAGAGAGACTTATTTGTCTGTGAAAGATGAGGGACTCAGGAAAGAAGATGAGTGGAGATATAGAGACTTTTATCTGGAGGAAAGGAAAATAGAACAATGGAATTGGCTTCCTTATAAAGTTGCCATTCACAGAGAGTACTCACTGGGGATGAAGGACAATTGCTATGTTGTGGGAGGATTTACACAAAGTGAGGAAGGGGGAGATGCTGACCTCCAAGACTCTTAGTGTCCAGGATTCATACTCAGTTGCACATCTTGTAGCATTTTCCATGTCAACAATTCATGTGTCACTAAGACTGAACACAATAAGAAACGCCTGAGAGCTGAAAGAGAAAAAGTAAAGATAGGATTTCATGCTTTATACAATGTCTTAATTTTCTAAGTAGAAAATTAGAAATTTGTAACAAACTAAATAGCTTGTGCTTGAGTTAGAGTCTCCAAAGTACAACGCTGAATATGTCTCTGCAGCTTGGCGGTGAATGAAATTTAAAGGATCACTGTGTTCTGGGAAACACTGAATTTACACCTGAGCTAAAAGGTAGCTATGGTCAAGAAAGTCTTCAGAACCCTCTGCAGTTTTTTTCACTGCTGAGAGGCAAATGAGACTAAGAGCAACGCATGTTAGCCAATGTGCTAACTGTTCAGAAATCAAACAAGCAAGAGCCCCCAACTCTTTATTTCAAGTGTCAGGCTGATTCTACAAACAATGCAATCAGCAGTATACTAGATTTTTTGTTCTTCTCTAATAAGACAGTGAAATGCCACAGAAAGTTTGCAATTATTCAATAAGACACTTATAATGCTTTTTAAAAATAAGAACTGTATATTCCTAGAAATAACATCTATTGAAACAATAAAACACCCCAGCTCCAGCTAGTTGCATGCATCTGAAAGAAATCTGCCCACAGGTTTAATGAAATCTGCCCTTGTAATCCAGCTAAAACTTAACTATACAGAGAACTGTCAGACTTTTGTGACCCATTAGTCATTGTACCATACTATTTTCTTTAAGAGATAAAATGTATGAGAAGAAACATCAGTAGTTTATATTCTGGGTTAAAGTTCAGTACCTGTGATCCTTTGACATCTTTAGACATCTTTAGACATAAGTAATATTAAAAGTCAATATAAAGGCTCACAGTTATTTCTTCCTGCTTTGCATATAGTAAGTTAGCTTATGGAATAAGTAAATGAAAGAGTAAAACACTAAATAAATTTTGTTAGCAGTAGCTCAAAACCACTTTATGGGGAGGTCTGGCCTTTATGCACATCTTCAAGTGTTCTCCGTGACCTTGTATTTCCTCCGTATCCACCAGACCAGGACAGACCAATGGGCCATCAGAGACACTTTTGACTAAAATCAACATGGACATAGGGGAAGACAGACATTCCCCAAGGTCCAAAAGTTTTGAATACTGCAAGTTTTTGAAGTCTGACTGGTTATTCCAAATGTGGTTCAGCTTAATCCTCCAGCGATTCCCTCCAGCGAATATTGAACATCTTCAAAGACCCCTCAGTTCCCTCTCACCTCCCTCGTAGGAAAAAAGGTTGAGAGTGAGAAGAAAGCAATAGTAATCTCTTCCTGGTTCTGAAGAACACCCCAAACCAATCTTGATGACATCTGCCTCCAATTAAGTGCTGCAAATGAACCTATGTGGCTGAGTCCAGCTGCGATCCACTAGGAGGTATATTTCAGCTGAAGTGTCATTCACAAAGTAATAAGGAACACAGTTTTGAATGTGCTTTGACATTTATTATCTCATTTGAAGTCCATTACAACCCAAGGAAAAAAAGACTTTTTACAGAGTAGTAAGCTGGCTTGGGGATACAGAGACCACACAGGAAGAAGGACACACATTTGAATGAAAACTATGGTTCTGGCCTTTTTTTTTGATTTCTCACTCAGAGTTGAGGAAAGCAATGGAGACTCCCATGGTGGGTACAACTTCTGTTTTATCTTACATGGAACATGAGTCCCAGGAAAGCAGTTAGGATGGAATAGTTCTAGAAACATTTACCAAGCAGACCTGGAGTAATTAACACCTTAAGAGAAGCTGAAGAAATGTCCTTTCTAAAATTTCATCCTTGGGAAGAACACTGCTCCAGATGGGTCTAGCTAGTGTAGGGAGGGGCTAGACTGATATCTGCAGAGGGAGGGGAATACGCATCCACACACATGCCCACGCATCCAGACACGTTCATGCATACATACAAACACACAATGTCCTAAAGGTCCGCACAAGTCTGAGCTTTAGTAACTTCAGAAATAAACACTACACAGTTACCAAAAATTAATTTGAAAGCTTATTTACATTTTCCCTGTAATTATTTAGTTTTGTAGATATTGAATAATACATTTTTCTCTATAATTTTTTGATTCAGTGTCGCACTACTATCTTCAATCAGAGGGACTGAAACATTTTACAATGCATGATATGCCTGCAACACACACAGCAAATGAGCCAGATCACAGGGCATCTGATATTAAGCCTATAGTCAACTAAAAGCAAATTTCACATATGCTACTGTGAAAACTGTACTGTTCCTCCTAACAAATGAGAGCTGTCTGTTTGTAAAGCTGGCCCCCCTTCCCTTCTGCTTTAACCCCAGAGGACAACTTTTCATTTATGCCAGTTCAGTTTTACTTTCTTACATATAATTCACCTATTAGAGCCAGGCATGGTGGCAGATGCTTATAATCCCAGCACTTGGGAGGCTGAGGCAGGAGGATCACCTCGAGTCCAGGGTTACTCTGGGCAACATACCATGTCCCAAAGGTTTTAGTATAAGTTTCAGCTTTAATAATTTCAGTAGTGCAAGCCCTATACAGTTACAAAAATCATTTGAAAGCTTAATTCATGACTAGCTTGAAATGAGACCCTGTCTCAAAAAAAAAAAAAAAAATTAACCTGTTGGGATCCTTGCAGAACTATGCCCTGTCTTTGACTATATTAGTTCTTCTGCCAGAGCAATTCATCCATTCACATACAGGCACTGCTAGCCATGCCAAACCACACAGGGTCCAAAGCAGAACCCTGAGACATGACTCTCAGTAAACACAGTCTCTACCTCCAGACACCTGATGAGTAGGGATCTCCTCCCATACATTGGCCACCAGCCTATAAATGAGTATATCATCAGCTATACCTCAAGCCCTGTGCCCATCACATTTTCATTTTAGTCAAAGGGATTTCAAGAGGGGCACCATGTTTGACCAACTAGGTGAAGGACCCTGTTATGGTTTATATCTAGATATCCCCCAAAGCCTCATGCACTCATAGGCGGGGCTTTTGGGCTGTGACTGGATCATGGGGGCACGATAGTCATCAGTGGATGAGTTTATAGCTAAGTGTGATGTTGGGAGGTGAAGCCTGATCAGAGGAAGTGGTTACTGCTGGCGTGACCTGGAAGAGTCTTGTCCCTCCCTCCTTCCTTGATCTCTCTCTTTCTCTCTGCTTCCTTCTGCTATGCCATGAGCAGTTTCTCCTCTGCCATGCTGCCCAGCCTTGGAGCCAGCCGACTGTAGACTGAAACCTCTACAAACTGTGAACCACATAAACCTCTGCTTTAAGCTGTGGGCATCAGGTAATGTCTCAGTGATGAGAAAGTAACTAAGTCAGACCATTCCTATGAAGGGCCAGAAGAGGGGGAAGCCTAGTCATAGCTCTGTTGTTTATGTATAATACTAAGAAATATAACGTAAAAGTGAATAGAAACAAAAAAAATTAGTTTACTTATAAACTATGTTCACATAAAATCTGAACAGCTCCCAATAATATCTGTTGTGGGTTGAATTTTATTCTCCAGAAAGACATGCTCCAGTCCTAGGCCCCAGTACCTGTGACTGAAATCATTTGGAAATACGGTCTTCAGAGATGTTCTTGGGTTAGGATGATGCCATACTAGATTAGGGTATGAATCCAATAACTGGTGACTTTATAAGAGGGAAATATGGACAGAGGGAAGAAGGCCACATGATGACGGAAGCAAAGACTGAATTGATGCTGCCACCAGAAAAGGAATGCCAAGGGCTGTGGGAGATCCAACACTGGGGGAGGCAAGGAAGGATCCTGCCTTCCGCCTTCAGAGGGAGGACATCTCTGCCCATGCCAAGCCCTAATGTTGGGCGTTTGGTCTTCAAAACAGCAAGACAGTAAATTTCTTTGAGATTTTCTTGTATTTAAAATTTCTATATAATTAATACATAATATACATGTTTTAGGCTACAGAATAATGTTTCCATGCATGTATGCAAGGGACAATGAGAAAATCAAGGTAAATGGCATATCCATCACTTCAAATATTTATCATTTCTTTGCAGTGATAGCTTTTTTTTTTTTGGTACTGGTGATCGAACTCAGGACCTTGTGCTTTTGAGGCAGGTGGCAGCAGCACTGAGCTAAATCCCCAGCCCCTGCAGTGACAGCTTTTGAGATTGTTTTTCATAGGAATTTCTCTTGTTTTAAGCCATCTAGTTTGTGGTGCTTTGTTACAGCAACCCCAGGACACTTAATACAACAGCAAAAATGTAACATCAGAATAAAGGGTGCTGAGGAATTGGTTGGAAGCGAGTAAGATCCTAGAAAAGTCAAAAGAAGATGAGAGATATGTAGACTTCAGCAGGGACCAGGCCTGGCAGGGGAGAGATGCCAGGTGAAGAAAAAGAATGAGAACATTGGCTCTGAGAGTGAGGGGGTGGACAAAGGGTGATGTGCAGTGTCAGACTCATCACCAAGGAGTTAATTGTCCCTTCCAGGTGTCAAGTGGACATTTCTCAGGAAAATCCATAAAGCTCAAATTTGTCAGTTTGTCACCAGTATCTAAGCACCACCACAATCAGTTTCCTGTCTCTAGTTTGACATTTTCCTTGACTATGTTTCATCATTTTAATTTAGACAGCAGCCACGCGAGGGAAGGATCTGTCGGCCTCTCTGTCTGTCTCTATATATAGTGCTCTCTCTACCATTTCGAAGGTGCTAAGACTCCACTGATTGATGACGATGTAGCTAAAATGGTCACATTCTGAACTCAAACAAGGAAGGCATTTTATTCCACATGTAAAAACTTAGAAGAGGAAAGAGGATCTCTTGCTGTTTCTAATAGTGATCTGGCTCCATGCAGCCCAGTGAAATATGCATCTGTAATGGCAAAATTCCTCACTGGAAAGACCCTAAGTGACAACCCTAGGAGCTTTCTGAACAGTAATTAGGGGGATATATTATTGCTAATCCTGAACACACTAGGAGCCGGGTTAATTTTGAAAGAAAAAATAAAAGTGCTGCCTTGTGGCAAAAGGTCACTTCTTGGTGCCATTAAATCAAGCACAGCCTTGTGTAGGACAAGGGTATTGACGCTGAAGATGTCTGTACTCCCCTCACCCACACGTTTAAGGAAGGTACTGTGGAACAGCCAAAGGAAGCACTGATGTGCAAATACCATTTAGCAAGTACAGATAGCTGGGCTAAGTCATGCTCAGAGCCTTTAAAAAAGATTCAAATTTTAATACATTAGCACTAGAACATGCTGTACAAGCAAAGGGAAAATTGCAGATGTCAACGTGTGAATTTAGTCTCAGGGTACGTTCATACAAGGAAGTAAAACTTCAATTTAGATTTTTTTTCCCCAGCCAACTCTCCCTGCCCCTGATATCCACGTGTTCCTTGTAGACTCGGGGAAGAGATGTTACTTGGTAAGTGTATTTCACTCCAAGAAGAGGGTAGGGGAAAATATGGAAGTACTCACCAGAATGTCTGAAGTGGTCTTTCAAGGGGCCAAGTCACAAAAGATAAGCAAGGTGTCCTCGTGTCCAAGCATGTATTTGTGCACCTGAACAAGTGTGCATGCACATGCACACTCATAAGCACATGTCTTTTCACACGAGGAAGCATTCCAAGGTGAATCTACAAGGGATTTTCTGCCATTTTCTGTTGGATTTCTCAGAAAGTCTACTTGCTTACCATTGCAGGTGAAGAGAAGTTGTCTGCAGCCTTTTGGGATAAGCAAGAGGGGAAAGCCCAATGGCTTGGGCTCCCCAAGCCAGGCCGGGTGGGATAAGCAGCCCCAGGTCTATCAGGGGGCTAGAGAGCGATCACAGGGCTGGAAAAGCCATGGCCCACTCTGCTGATTTGACACTAAGCTGTATTCCAGTTGGGGTTTGACAGACTGTTTTTTATATCAAAGCAACAAATGGACTTTCATTGTGGAACACATCTGGTCTCTTAGCCCATTCTATCAGAAGCAGCTATTTTTTAAAAATTGAAAGTCAAGGCAGATTATTTTTCTAAAACTGTACTATCACTTCATTTGCCTCAATGGAAATGTTCACTTGTTCTACACAAGTTATCTTACCCTGAAACAGAGGTGAGATGAGGGAGACCCTCCCTGAAGACACCTTTCAAGTGATGTATCTACATAAATGTTTGCCCCAAAGAGCATGTTGATCAGTTATTTATAAAGATTGAATATATATATAGAGAGAGAAAACTTATCTACAGGAAAAGCCCAGCTACCCCTCCAGTTAGGGACCCTGAACCAGAATAAATCTCTTCAATGACATACTCTCATTGTTCAGTGATCTTATCTCTCCTTACATGCCCTATTTGAAAATAACTCTATTATATTTATACACATACAACTGATTATATATATTACATGTCATATATCTATATATTCATGTGCCATTTAATAATGGGGATATATTGTGAGAAATTCATCTTTAGATGATTTAGTTGTTATGTGAACATTATAGAATGCACTTAAACAAGCCAGAGTGCCTTTAATGTCACTAGACGATAAGATTTTTGTTTTTTATTAGCACATGTTTGCTGCATATAATGATCACATTCATCATGAGAATTTGGTAAATGTACATAACACATCTTAAATTTTTTACATCTCATTGCCCTCCATTTCCCCCTCCCTCTATCTCTAGTTCTCTTTCCCATTTTCAGAGGATCCATCTCCCTATTTCATAATATCTATCTTTTATCTTGCTCTTTAAATTATTTATACTTTGGGTTTCTCCTACCAGTTGTACATATGGTCTGTCATTGACCCAAGATATCATTATGTACCCCATTATGACTGTTTATGCATTTATAGCTATATCTATATCTATTTTATGTGAGTATCCATTTACAGTGTTAGGATGAGATCATCATATCACTGATCCTATTGTCTAAGTTAGCACTTAGATAGTACACATTCACATTTTTCTGCATTCATCTAAGCAAAAATTCATTATAACTTCAAAAAGTATTTCTAACTGGACAGAATTTGAATTGTCAATAAATATGTAATATTATTCTAGTTAAATTAGAAACAATATTATCAAGGACAGGTCATGTTAATTGTACCTGTGTTACTATTAAGATTCTGAGAGCATCAACAATAAAATCATTCTCAAAGTTAAAACCTTTCACATTCACTTCCCTGTCTATTTTCTCTCTCCTCTCTCTTTTTTTTTTAGAATAGGAAAATTTATTGAGAGAAAGAAAGCTTCTGTCTAAGAGAGACAGAAGGGGGATCAGAAAGTGCGTTGCCCCCAATTTTCTCCTCCTTATCAAGTGCTAATTTTTTTAATCAAGTACAGAGGATCACATTTAGTTTATTAATGGAAAGAAGCTACCCTTTTTGTTACCTCATAGATGCTAATCATGTATAAATTCCAAAAGAAACAACCAATGCATTTTCCCGGTTCAGAATTAAAGGAGGCCCCAGGTAAGCTGAGCCTAGGAACACACTCAATAGTTTTATGATTACAAATCCCTTAACTATAAATTTTAATAAAAATATGATTAAAAATGTAGAAATCACACTATGATTTTATAGAACATCAATTTAATTATTCAATGATTATAAATGAACCATTAGTAATTTATTCTTCTAAATGACTTATCCTTTCCAATTATTTCATCTGTTTTCTATATTAAAAAATCAAAGAAATTCAAGATATGGAAAGGACATGCTGGTTGAGGATCTGAAACTGATTTGGTAGCTTTGGAGTTGACATAATCTTGGCCTGGTACAGCTCATTTTGGAAAGCTGCCTCAAATTTCCCCTGGTTTTGAACTTTTTTTTCCTTACCACTTTCATCTAGCAAGAAATCATCCTGGTAACGGAACTTCTCCGGTCCACATGCAATAAAAATGTCATCGTCACCAAAAAAGTCCTGAAGGCACATCACCTACAAGAGAAAAGCATGGTACTCAGCGAAGGGCTGGCAGAACAGCAATTACAACAATGCATCCCAGCAAGTAGACATCTGCATAAAGCCACTTCCCCTCTAATGGAATCAACAGGGCAGCTTCTCCAGGGGAATTTCAAAGGAAGGGCTTAAGCATCTGTTCCTAGTAAGAAACATGTTATGTCTCAGTTCTGCAGGAAGACGGGATAGGGCAAATAGAACCGGTAACTGTCACATTTATTACTTGATACATCAATAGGCTATGAGGTAAGAGCCCTTTGTTTCCATAATAAAATAGATGCAGCAACATGTGGGAAAGGAGCTCCCCCTCACGTTTCTGAATGTAAATCTCCATGATAGCAACAAAAGTCAGCATATACTTTTATGTCTTCTAGTAACTGATGCCATTGTATGCACGTGATGATCATTGAAGAAAAGATATATATTGTAATTATGAACACAATAATCTCCTTTAGACCCATTCCACTTCTAAGAGAAAGAAAAGTGGAATCTCTTATAAAAGCAGTCATTTAAAAATTAAGTTAATTCTGAGGTTAAATATACAGACTAAAGTACCTATATATCCACCACTCAAGTGATGCTAAACACTAAAATGTCCAGACCTTTCAACTTCTTGTTATCATGAAAAGTTTTAATGCAACCTTTTGATATTTTTCCACTCGTTCTCCAATAAGAACTTTAAGAGAAGAAAATGTACCAAATGTACATTTTCTTGCAAGAAAATGTAGCCAAAATGAATAATTTTTGAGCATTTCACTATCTGGAGAGAACTGTAAGGCTTTGTTCATAATATGTGTAATACCAACAATGGGAACACTGCAGATTTCTATTTATTTTCAATTTCCTTTAACTACTTGGGTAAATCATAAAGCGGCCAGTGAAGGCACCCATTCAGAGTTCTAGGAAAAGACTTTGGAATAGCATTTCCTCATGGCTAATGGAGTACCAGCGACAAACCCTTCTGGAATGTTAGTCTCTTTACCTGTGTTTATCATTAGCATCTCTCATATTTGTCTGTAATTCCACCTATGGACACCTCTGAAATCCTTTACCTTTGTCAACCCCTGGCAATACTACCTTGATATATCACATGTGTAGTAAGTTGAGAAAGTAGTAAATCAGAAGAACATGACATTATTTGGAGATCTAAACACAGTGATGTGGGGCCAGGGATTTAGCTCAGTGGTTCTGCCGCCTGCCTTGCAAGTGCAAGGACCCGAGTTCCACCCCTGGCACCAAAAAAAAAAAAAAAAAAAGAAAATACTATGATGTTTGGGCTTCAGATTGTGTTTTGAAACAACTTTTGACTTTCAAATAATCACCTGGCTAAAGTTTTAAAAAGGAAATTTCTATAAACAGTTTGATAATTGACATTAATTATGAATAAAGGCATCCGTGGTTGTCACTTCTTATTTTGTCCAGGAAAGCTCGAAGGTACAGGTGGTATCAAGGGAATACTGTAATCCCTGAGGAACAGGGGCCAAGAGCTTAAGCGTGGTGTCAGAAGACATAATCTTCAACCTAGCTTAAATGGAGGCCCTTTGGATTCAAAACCTGCTCTCTGTGTCATTCCTCTCCCTCACTCCAACCCTGACCTCACTCGTCTTTACCTTCATGACACCCCAGCTTTTTCTAGCAGCATTGGTGTCATTCCAAACTAACTCATACAGGCCATTTTCACCTTACACGTGGAAGTCCTCACTGAATGCCTCCTAGATCCCAGAGAACATACAGCACTGACATACAAAAATGAGACATGATCTCTTCCTCAGGCAAAAATCTGACAATGAGCCCCAAAGGACAATATGTCTTAAAGTGTGGATTGCTAATATGTTTGTGCAAAAAGGAGGTCTAAGATGAAACAAAATGTCAAGCTTATCCAATGGGTTTCTTTGTATCTGAACTTTGAAAAACCTGTAATTGCTAATGTGTGCCATAACTCCAAAGAGGAGACAGGAAAATCCAGAATGATTTTTTCTCACACTCCATCATACAGACTCGTGTCTTACAGAGTTCCCTTTAGAGAAAAGAATGCAGGGAACACAAAGGAAAAACCATTACCCACACTCTTCCCAGGCAAATGTGCTTGCTTCTCCACCAATCAATATTTATTTGCTAATTCATCTACTCACTCAAACTTTTACTCTGTGCCTGCTTTATGCCAAACATCATGACAAATATCTGATAGGTGAAAATACTATTGTCTAAGAAAATGATCTTTTCGTTCTGCACATTCTCCCCATTTGCATTTTAGACCAACAGGTTCTAACTAGACCACATTTATCTATAACGTGTACTTATAATGTTATTGCTCAGTGGGTAAATAACTGTCAGAGCCACAATATGTCATAAGCAGGTTGCCAGCCAACTCATTCCCATCATTTTACTGATGACCAGGTATCAAGTCTGAGGCCTAAAGAAGAGAAAAGATTACAACCCATCTTGGATAGTTTAGGCATAATTCTGTTGGCAAGTGGGAAATGAAACATGATGAACTTTTGATGTTCTTTCCAACACCAGGATTCCAAGAATATGAAAAGAACACAGTGATAGTTAGGGAAAAGTAACTGTCATCACTCAGCACAGAGAGACAGGCAAGAGTCATTTGGTGCTGAGCAATGTGTACTCATTTACCTCCCAAGCTTCACTGACAAAAAGCAAAGAATCTGTTGAACTATCAGAAACTCTGATGTTTCCTGTCCCTTCTGCTTTGCATCATTTTGCCTTTTCCCTGCTCACAACTTCCCACTAGAAAAGGTGGGTAAGGTCAGTAGACCAAATTCAAATATAGAACTGTTCACTGGGAAAAGAAGGCTTTGAAAAAGAGTTGAGATCAAGGGATGCTTAGACACAAAGATGGATTTAGGATAATTGGTACACTCCAATTATCCATGCTCTCACATTCAGTCATTGATCTGGAGGTGGCTGTAACACATTCCATCTAACAGAAAAGAATAACAGAATGAGACTTATAACCCCTTTCTCTAGGCAAATCAACTGTGAGAATTCTTGAGGCATTACTGTATGTTCTGATACCAAGTTATTATAAAAGTAGAGAAATGTAAATCCTGTGCTTTGCGTAATAACTCAATTTTATATATCTGTATAGTGTTACTCCTTCTAAAAGCTGATGTACTAAAAATTCAGCATGGTTACCAGCTTACAAAATAAGTTCCATTTACGGATGAAAAACATGCTTCTTACTACAGGAGGACAGTGATGGTGACTTCTTCTGCTGTGGAATCTGCTCAACAGGTATCAGATGTGGGAAGAATTCATCAAGATTAGATTCAGGGTGGATGCAAAGGTAGAGATATCAAGTTTGAGAAAAGAGAATAAAAGATCACTTTCCCATTTCACCATCATCTTCCTGCCCCCAAGAAGACCTGGTATCATTCATGGCTGCTCTTCCTTGCTGTCTCACTATGGTCACAAGTTGCCCCCTGGAACATTTTCAAAAAACAGGCCTTTCCCACCCTTCTCCCTGTTACCCTCGCCATCACATCAGTTTCATCCTCCTCCCTGTGGACCTTGGCATTCCCCTTTAATGCATTTTCTCACTCCACCTCCATCCTCTCCAATTCATTCTGTTAGTCTATTATTCCTTTGTAAACTTTCAAAATCCAATTCTGTGGCTCTGACAACCACGAATGTCTTCCAATCATCAAGTTAAAGCTCATCTTTCTGAGTTTAGCACTCCAGATGCCTCATAACCTGGCTACTTTTCATCATTCCAGTTGTTTTAGTTGTGATATAGCACCTGACATGTAGTGAGCATTTGTTGGAAGGAAGGAAGGAAGGAAGGAGGGAAGGAGGGAAGGAGGGAAGGAGGGAAGGAGGGAAGGAAGGAGGGAAGGAGGGAAGGAGTGAAGGGAGGAAGGGAGGAAGGAAGGAAGGAAGGATGGATGAATGGATAGGTAGATGGAGCATTCTAAAGTGAAATATGTTCTCATTTATCTGCTTTATTCTTCTCTAAAAAGGGGCTTAATCATTCCTATTTGTGTAGGGAATTTCTGTATGAAAATCTCTTCTGTTTTCTATTTGTTCCTACTACTCTTTGCCTATTTAAATCCCTCTGATGGTCTAAAGTACAGTTGCAAATTCAAGTCCTATCTTTACCACCCACTCCAATCCCATAAGACTCATCAACTGATCTGAAGCTCTAGTCATCATTAAATAAGCATTTATTGAGCACCTGTTATTTGTCAGCCCATGCTAGACTTTCAGAACACAACTTTCCTTCATTTAGAACTAAGTATTTACTTCTTTTCCAGTACATACATCTACAGTCTTAGAAACTCAAGAATGCCTCTAGTACTACTGCCAATCAGTAACTCAGTGGTGAGTCACTTGAATCACCTTCCACTGGTTCTGTCAAAGGCTATGATCTGAATTCCAGCCCTTGCTCTGCCACTTTCATTGATTTGGGCAAGTCAGAAAACTGAAGTCAGGTACCTTAAAATGAGTTCCTCCTCCTAAAAACCCCACTTACACCCAGGACAGAGGAAGTGCTTCCTGTTGGGTGCCATTCTTTGGCATTAAAGTGAGTCTGCTCTGGGGCTGCTCCCTAGAAACAGGAAATTGTCCACAGAGCCTGGATTCTGAGCAAACTCAGCTCTGGAACTTAGATGTTCACATCTGTGCCTAAGTGTATCATATCAATTGTTCTAAGGACAGATGACTTACGGTCACAAATAGGAAGTTCTCAATAAATTTTAACTATTTTATTAACTAAATTTATTTTACTTCAAAGTAAGTATAAATCAAATGTATACTTAATAGAAAATGATTTTAAAAATTAAAAACACAGTATGTAGCTCCTGGACATTATTCTATCAGGCTTCTTTTCTAAGCAGAAATGGACAAAATGAAACAAATGAGTTTCTCTTATTTCATTGGGAATTATTATTCTATAGGTATTATTATTCTGATAAAAATCATACTTTGGATTAGTATCAGGGAATTTGTGCAAAGCTGGTAGAAGCTGCTAATGCAAGTGTGGTGTATAGTCCCTGCCTCTGACTTTGATTAGGCCTCCATTAGATAATACTGTAAAAAGTCATTTGCAAGTGCATTCAGCTAATATCACCCATGAATCATTATTTGAACTTAAGAGACTCTTGGGGCCTGTCACCAGCTTTAAGATTTGTGGGAACCAGAGATTTGTATTCCTCTAAGAAACTTATTCTGTTGAAATAGCTTACACTAGAAAAAGAAAATGTATATGTATTATATGTAATTTATAGGGAGATTATCTGTTTATGCACCCAATTAATATTCTATTAACTTTCAGTTCGCAGTGCTTTGGTTATATATAAATCAAACTTTCCTTCCTTTTCACTGATTGCTCCAGAGTTTATCTTCTATGGTACATAGTATAATGTCAAAGCTGCAGTATCTCAGAAAACACAGATGATTTGAATTATTACTTCCTGGAAAAGGCCTTGAAGGAGGATTAGGATACCTAGGTTCTGAGTACAGATTTGCTGTCATTGTATGAACTTGGATGATTTGATTAGATTCTGTTGCTTATCAGTTTCTGTATTAGCTCTAATATGTTGTACAACAGTGATTATATGATGAAGATACAAAGAAAATGTGAAAAGTCTTTTTGGTGTGATGTATCAACAAGAACAGTTCTATATGCACAAATACATTTCATACTCAATATATATTGTTCTATTCAGTCTTCTCTGCTATGAGGAATTTATTGGATAACAGTTGATAGATATTAAGCATCCTCCAAACGTCCACATGACAAAGGCTTGGTCTGCAGCATTGCATGACTGGAAAATAAAGGAAATAGTAAGAGGCTGGGCCTAGTGGGAGGCATTCATGTCACTGGGATGTGCCCTTGAAGAGGTTAGAAGATCTCACCCCCTTCTTTTCCATCTTGTTGGCTGCCTGGCTATGAGGTGGGTCATCTGCTCTGCTATGTCTTCCTGCCATGATGTGCTGCAACAGCTCCAATGGATCATGATCATGGACTGAAATCTCCAAAACTATGAGCCAAAATAAACTTTCACTCTTTATCAGTTTTTTTATCCCAATGTGATAGTGATGGAAAGCTGATTAACACTATGGTATTAGTATTCTAGTTTTACAGATATAAAGGACTTACATTAACCAGTCCAGTTAGAATTTAAATGCAGGCTCTTAAATACCAAGCTGCAGGGATATAAGTCTATTCAAATGCATAGAAACATGTACCCTGAAGTCTGTGTATTAGAAATTTCAGTTTGTAAAACCATTACAATCAATAATTATCACATATATGTACATTAGTAGTATATAATGAGTGTCTAATAAAAACAGCCCTTAAAAAAGTGAAGCTTGAATTATTTCTTTGACTGAAGGAAAACATATTCTTTTTCCTATGTGAAATCTGAATTTGTATCTTTTCCATTAACTTGTTATTGTACAAACTCATCCCAGGAGCCAGTCTGCATACAGGGGAAACAAGGGCCTGCAGACAAATAAGAATTCTCTCTCTTCTGAGCTTCCGGCTTGTGTTGCTCTGCAAGGGCAGAGATTCAAACAAAGGCAATAAAACCATCTGCTATTTACACATTTCCAAAGCGAGAGCATAGAATCCATTTTCCCTCACTGGAATGAAATCTCCATGGTGACGCTGATTTCAGGGAGCTGTGGCAGGTTCTTAGCAGGGCCTTAGCAAAGGTATTTTCTTTACAAGTTCGCCCTCTACCAACCAAACAAGGGATAGCTTCACAGCCCTGGCCACATTTGATGTGAGAAATAATTGTTTCTTTATCAGGTGTCTGCCCTGGTGTTGGAGACCCTGAAATATTTTATCGTCACTCATTTAATAAGTTTTAGGTTAAAGCCATTGTAAAAATAAAAGCCAAGAAATTCAATCCATTTATGAGAATCATTGAGTATGGCATATCCTGTTTTAATTTTCTTTTAAAAAATATTTACTTATAATTTCTCATTCTTCTTGATTTTCTTGATACCAGTTAGAGACAGTAGGCTTAAAGGTTCTATTGTGCTCATTTTAATGAAATTATCTTTACCAGAAAGGAATGTTTATACTTTGTAAAAAAAAATCTACCACCTTAGTTATTACCTAAGGCACCAAGTCAACAACCTTACTGTCTACATAGTTCAGGACATGACCATTATAATTGGCTTCAGTTAAAACTTGGCACTTCTAGGCCTCCAATCTTGCCAACACTGAATCAAGAGAGAGTTTCTATTCCAACTTTATTCCATGCTTGGCTTCTATTCTTTTCTGTTAACACCAGGTGTTCTTATGCCACATAATGTTTTAAGTCAACAATTTTGAACTTTTCTGCTTTATAATCATGTAATTCTAGATGTTTCTGGTTCTAAATGAAGTTTTATAATGACACATAGAAATATTAGAAAGTGTTATTTTTATTAAAATACATTAATGTCCTTTGATTTTTTTCATCACTTCATTTCTCAAATAATAAACTTATGGAAGTGGGAATTTATTTTTACAATTGTTTCTTTAACTAGAAATTTCTGATTAAAAAGTCATTCAGAGAAACTTTGGTTCTTGGTTAGAGAAAGATATAGCATAAAAAGAGAAAAAATTATTTTAATAATAATAATAATTGGAGAGAGGAAAATAAAGATCCTGAAAATTTTTGTAAGTTTTAAAACCTGACACTGTGAGACAGTCTTGCAAAAGTGGAAATTACTGTTGGGATAATAGGGTGAAGGTTAAAGAAAAGAAAACTTTCTCCTTTGAAATGCCAGCAATTTAATTTGGTGGGTCAGTCTGAGAAAAAACAAGTACGGAACTGAAAGTGCATTCACTCCGTTGATGTGTTCTCAGCTGCTACAATTGCTGCTGTCCCTCTGCGTGACTGAGGAGCATGGCTTGGAAAGACATGGCTCACTCCGTCTCAGACTCAGACATACCTAAAGGTATTGCAACCTGTTCCAAATCACTGATCTGTCATTATTTATCTTGTTTTTGTTTTTAAATTTTAAATACAGGTGGTCCCCAGCTTCCGATGGTTTGCTTTGTTTTTCCTGGTAAGAAATTCTTTACTGTTTTTTATTACATCTTTAGCATAGCTTATTCCTTTAGCCACTCTATCATTTAAGAAATTAAATCATAGTCCAAGAAAATGAAAACTGCAACACGGTAGTCTCTTAGGAAAGGGTACAAATAATCTCTGATCTGAATTCTGAAGCAAACCCATGTCAATTACCTTAAGGTGGGTTTTCAAGATTAAGGGTAGTCAAAACCCAAAACTGGCTTATCTGAATAGTCTAATTAAATTCATAAGGTGGGCAAAAAACCCATCAGCATGACTACGGCAAACTAGATAATAATGCCAGGTCCAAGACAAGCAGCACCAGGCACAGTGCTCCCATATTACATTTTTGTTTTCAATGTTTTCTCTAGTACTAGGGATTGAACCCAAGGGCTTTGCACCAAGGTACAGCCCCAGCCCATTTTTATTTTTTATTTTGATGCAGGATTTCTCTAGGTTGATAAATTACCAGGCTGGGCTTGAACTTGTGGTCCTCCAGCCTCAGCCTCCCAGAGTGCTGGGATTACAGACATGCACCATTACACTCAGCATGTATCTCATTTTAACAATAAAAATTGTTTTTAAATTTTACTTTCCTCGATTGAAAAAAAAACCCACCAGTCCTATGTAAACCCATACAAAATGCTCCTGTAGCCTGGATTTACTCTATGCAACTTCTGATTTACAAACATTCACTTAAAGCTTTAAAAAAAATTCCATCTTTAAAAAAGATTTGCAAAAGTTTTTTCAAGAAAATTATAGTCCAAAGTATTGATATATGGTTGAGGATAAAAACCTAAAGATAAATCACTTTGCCTTGTATGCTGTTGTGCACTGGTTTTGTCACTTGAGATTGCATAGAATAACATTTCCAAAGCGATGGAAGTATGCTTCTGCCAGGAATATTTTTGGGTTGTTTTTTTTTTTGTACCGGGGGTTGAACTCAGGTCCTTGTGCTTGCAAGGCAGGCGATGGAACCACTGAGCTAAATCCCCGGCCCTCTGCCAGGAATATTTATAAATGTTGCTTGATGTTAACGTGTGGAGCCAGATGCTTTAAATATTTCTATTTCTATTTTCTAACCTACTCAGCTGCATAGATGGCTTGACATTAAAAGGGATATTTTTATACAATTTAAATTAGTCTTCTCAAGTGATGTTTGTCAAACAATGCCGATCCCCTAAAATTGACATTTCCCAAAGGAATGTTAACACCATCATGACAATCACCGTCACTAGCACTGCTGCCCCCATAAATGAAAACCACCACAATTACAGCTGCTACCATTATCACCACCATCCCCCCATCGTCACCACCACCACCACCATCTCTACTACCACGAGCATCATTACCACCACCACTTGCTACCGTCAACACCATCATCATCATCACTACCACGAGCATCATCGTCACCATTACCACCATCACCACCCTCACCATCAGTATCACCAGTATCAACCATCACCGCCATCACCACATGCATATGGTGGCACTTTGTAGTGTTATTTGCCTTTTGATTTAATGAGCAGAGGGCAGAGTCTTTTGTCTTTTCTGTGTACTTTGCAGGATATTGGTCAGTGTTCTGTTCATTGGGTGCTTAATGGTGACTAACTAATAATAACCATCCTAGTAGTATTCAGTACAAATGGAACCAAAAGTTATATTCTAAAATTACTTTAGGAATAAAATTTCATTTTTAACCCATGCTCAAATGCAGTTGGGAAAGATTTATATGTGGCTTTGAGAATATTTTTGGAGAAAAATACTTATTTTTCTAAAAATGTATTTGAGTGCCAAATTTTAAGATTACAAATCTCTGAATTGTTTGAATAATAATACTGTTTTTGCATAATTATATTAAAATAATTAAGATTATTGTATGAAACACAGGTAAAAGATGGCAATGGTAAAATAAAAAAAGATTATAGTGCAAAATGAAGGCTTAGTTTCAAGACAAATGCTGAAATGGGTACTCAATGATGAATACACACTTGGAGATAATCTTAGTGAATCGTCTTTTAAAAATTACATATGGTGAACAAAACCCCCTAAGCCAATTTTTCCCTTTTTCTCCATCATATACTATGTATATTAGAGCTTCTATAATTCTTTTTTATTTAAATATAAGAGCTGAGGGTTGGAGATTTAGCTCAGTGGTTTTGCTGCCTGCTGTGCAAGCACAAGGACCCGAGTTCAATCCCTGGTACAAAAGAAAAAAGAAAAAAGAAAAAATATATATATACAATATATATATATATATATATGCTGATCTATATTAATATTGCAGGTATTGGGGTATATGAGGCTAGTTGCAATTTTCCTACAATGCATGATCTGCAGGTGTAATCTATCATGACTCAAATGTAATCTATCATGACTCAAATGCCCACAGAGGTCTAGCAGGTAACATAAGCCATGAAGTGGGCCAGACATAATCAAACAGAGCAAACAGAGCAATCAGTGGCCATTAGCACAGTCGGACAACAGGGACTGATATGGACTGCACTAACCTAGAACACCTCGCCCATGTAAATTGGGCAGCTCAACACACCACATAGGAAAGTAGGCCAGATTGATTAATTTCCTAAGAGGAAGTGAAATCAGATTTTTATTTCAAAAATCTCTGAAATAAAAATCTCAAAACAAACTCTAGTAAGTTTATTTTTATAAAAATCATTGTGTATTCCAAATAAAACACATCTGTGTTCTGGAATCAACCCATGAGCAGGCAGTTTCCAATCCTGGGGGAGAATTCCATGCTCAGTGCTCATTAGCCATAGATACTATGTCCAGGGGCCAGTTCCAGTGTCTGAGCCAAAAGTCCTGGCACCCTAACTACCAGGCTTTCTGACAGACTTCACTTCCTGAAATTTCTGTAAGTAGGGTAGAGTAAAGTTAAGACCTGCCATTTCTGGAAATTAGAGCCCATAAAAAAATCAATAAGGCAAGTTTTATGTATGTGTATGTATGTGCACATGTGTGAGTACACCCACATGTGCTTACACTTGTGTCCTGAGAAAGGGGTGGATTTGCCAACTGAGATTGTTTTCTGCATCCTCGCTTTCTTTCCCCACTCCTGATCATCATGCCTCTCCCTTCCTGAGAGGCACAGACAGCATGGAGAATCTAGAACAGCAAATCTCAGAGTAAAGGTTACCAGTCAGTAGAGACTGAACAAAATTAGAATCCTCCTATAGAGCCCAGGAGTACAATCCATTGTCTTCTTCCATCCCTAAAGTTATCCTCTGGCTGCAAAGGCTAATCATGGTGTTGTAGTCAGAAGGATTCAGCAAGGGAATACATTAAATACAGGACACATAACTTATAAGGTTATTTTATGATAATTACCCAAAGAGTCAAATGCAAAGGAGTGCAAGAGATTAACTGCACACTGGAATAGAAGCCCAAAGGATTCAACTGAGTGCCTAGATCCCAGCAGTTTCCCACACAAGTCCAGCTGAAGTCCTAGAGCCCAAGGCAATGTCCTCCAGGAGTCCAGCCAGTGGCCTAGAGCCCAAGGCAATGTCTCATGCTTGTTCATATTGAGGATCTGCACCTGAAAGGCCCAAAGGCCAGTGGTGGAAGCCAGAAAACCTACACTGGTGCGACGAAGGATTTGTGCCACCAAGCTGAGGGATCCACATTGGAGCCAGGAAGTGATGCTCAAGGTGAAGATCAGAGTCCGCCCCGGACAAAAACAGCAGCCATTCCTAGCAACAGTGAGATCTCAAGCTCCTCCTCCCATGAGAACAGCCTAGTTGGGATCGGGAAAACCATTCGCAGCAAGCTTCTCCTAGCAAATCGACAGGCCAAGATCTTCCCCTCCAGTTCTCTTTTTATGGCTATTGGTAACAATCCTCAGGTGGATCTTTCATGCCCAGACCATGCCAATTTTCAGTTCAGCTGGGTGTTACAAGTTGACCATTAGTCAATCCACCACACATGGTTTCAGAGCTATCAGCTTCCCTTTATAAGACTGAAAAATGTCTCTAAAAATAAAAATCAACCATATGCAACAGTTTTCCTTTGGGCCACATCTTCTCCACTCAAATGTGAAAACAATCACCAGGACCATTAAAAACTACTAGAAATGTTAGTTCTAGTTGGGAGCGAGGAACTAAAGTATCTAAAATTCAGTCAATTGGGAAAGTGGTGGATTTAGGGTCTAAAACATCAAAGTGAGAGGATAACAACATAAGCTTTTCACACATAATTTCTAGTGGTCGACTTTTATTTATTGGGTTTCTCACAAGTTAAGAGTAAGTTGACACAAACCTTCTTTCCTTCCACAAAAGTGTCTTCTACTGATGGCCTCTCCTTGCAAGGGCATGATAGGATCTGGATATCCTTCATGGTCCAGTCCATTTTCATAGGAAACATCCACCTAAAACAGGGAGCTGTTCTCCACCTTTGGATGAGAATGTGTGTATGTTTACCTGTTTTTAATGTTCCAATTCATATTAAACAATGGACCAATACAGAATAGCATACAGTAGTGATTTTGAGCACTGGCTCTGGACTCAGAGGGCCTCAGGTTCAGTTTCATTTATGGGTGATGTGGGGCACCTACTCAACATTTGGTAACTCCCACTTTTCCTCAGGGAGAACAAAGATCATTTTGTATTTATCACCTAGAGTAACAGAAAGAATTCGATGAGATAAGTCACGGGTGTGTGTAAGGCATGATGCAAGTATTCAAGAAAAGGCACAAAAACCTAACATATAGCCCTTAAGTTAACATTGGTGAAGTATAAATTCCAAGATTACTCACAGAAGAGACAATAATCATGGATGAGAAGGCAAAAGTAAATCAGCAGTTTGCAGTTCATCTTTCCCTTATACTGTTTTTAGAGGGAAAATTATTCTAACAGCTGTCAGATTTTAGACAACTGCAAGGCTTTCAAACTGCAATCAACGCTAACCAAAGTGCATGAAAATAACATTCTCTCCCCGCCATACATTATCCACTTTTCCTTGCAAGTGAGGAACACAGTGCAATTACTAAATTAATATGAGCTATCACCTTACATTTCCTAAAAATCATATTCTTTTCAAGTGTCTGAGAAGTAGAAGACTGAACATTCCCTCCAGGCTGAAACATGTGTCCACGCCAATCACAGCTTCCTCAATGGTAAAGGAAATGAGATCCAAGCAAAAGCAGCCACAAGAACAGCAATTTAAAGCTTTGAAACCATAGCAAAAGGCTTAACCATTCAACATAAATCTCAAAATAGAGCCTATCTCCTTGTTTGTCTTTTAAACAAACTTCGATGGGTCACACTCACACATTTTACATCTGACTCTAATACTGCATCTCGTCAGATATGATAAAGTTAAAATCACCATACATGGCTGCTATGATTATAAATGCATTTAGAAAAAAATCATCATAACTTAATTTCTAAAATAATTGAGCCATACATTTCTTTTGTGAATTATTCTAGTGTTATGCTGCCCTTCAGTGTTCAAACACATGAACTGTTGACAAAATTTTTTGAATTCAAGAAACGTCTTTAAATGAACTGTGAGGAAATTTTTTATTGTTTGCAATATCTCAGTGAAGGGTATTGCTCTGGGTTGAACTGTGAACCCCAGTGTTCATAACTAAGAATACAATCTTATTTGGATATAGGGTCACTGTAGAAACAATTAAAGATGAAGTTGTACTGGAGTTGCATGACCTTCTTATCAAGGATGACTGTTGACCTTATAAGAAGGGAAAATTTGGACACAGATATGTACACAGGAAGAATGTCAGGTGAAAGTGAAGGCAGAAATCAGGATGATAGTTGCATGAGCCAAGTGGTACCAAAGATTGGCAGCAAACACCAGAAGCCAGGGAACAAGTATGTCCCTTTCAGCCTTTAGAAGGGTCTAATTTTGTTGACACTTCAAGCTCAGACTTCTGGCCTCCCAGATCATAGTAATTTGTTACAGTAGTCTCTGTAAACTGACAGAAGTGTGCATTTTTCATGCACACAAAAATATAGAGAATAAAATTTTTTTTTTTACAAAACACAATCTTCTCACTTTGACTAAAAGAGTAAGAAGGAAGGTTCAAAAACTAACAGGTTCTTGTTTTGAACTGAAGCTTGGAGATTTTTAGTAATGTCATCTATTAATGGCTTCATTTTTCCATTGACCTTAATTAAGTTCTGTGGAGTGTTAAAGACAAACTCTGAAGCCTAGGACACGCTATTAAAATGTTACATATTGTTTATGGCTGTACCATTCTGAACATGCCTGATCTCATCTAATCATAAAGCATTATATAGGTTCTGTTAAACTGGAAACATGGTTTTTATTCACTGTATATCTATACCAGTTACCACTTATGCAACAGCAACCAGTTCTTGAATGGACAAAGATTGTAAAAACCCTGCATCATCTGGGCTCTCTTACTTTCTTTTACTCTTTTCTGCTTTGTTCATTTTTAGTTGTCTTACATTACATACACAGAATAGTGAATTAAGGACTGAAAAGCCTTTATGAAGCACCTCAAGTTCTACAATTGTAACAGGGAGTGGTGACAATGCCCTAAGAACAAGCCTGTAATAGACAGGACCCTGAGATTCTGTAGCCTGGATCAGTGCAGCCGGATTCTTCTAAGTGACTCTGTAAATCACTCCCACTGCAATCCTAATCTGTCTGGGCACCAGTTTTGTCTTCTCTAAAATGAGGGTTTATACTAAATGGGCCATTCTTCTCCTAGCTTTTGTTTCACATACAAAGGGCAAGCCAGGGGTGAATGTTTATTGCAAGCCTCCTATGACTGAAGCACGGAAGAAAGAAAAGGCAGCTTTATCACTATGTGGAAGGGCTCGTACATTGAGCAACAAGGAAAATAAAGTTAATTATAGATCTTACTAGGTGCTCTTACTGGATGTTTTGGTAGGGTAGGAGACCAATATGAAACTTTTTTAGCCATGTTTTATGAATATGAAGACTGGGATAGTCAAGAATTGATTTTTAGGGCCAGAGATTTAGCTCAGTGGTGCCACCGCCGGCCTTGAAAGCAAAAGGTCCCGAGTTCGATCCCTGGTACCAAAAAAAAAAAATCGATTTTACACCAAGAGGTTAAAAGTTAATAGTAAATTTTTGGTACATTCTACTCTAATAATTTAGAGCTTCAGTGTTGTGTTTCTAAAACTCTGAAATGGGTAAATTATTGCCACAGTACTGCAACAATTTGGGGAAACATCTTTTAAAATATAAATACTTGCATAAAGAGGAAATAGTAGTTAAATTATTACTACATTATAAAGTTAAACTTGGGGAAGACCATCTTTTTCAGATTAAAAATACCTTAAGAGCCCAATC
Organism: Heterocephalus glaber; assembly: GCF_000247695.1. The sequence goes on along the minus strand of NW_004624776.1, from coordinate 1,493,282 downwards.
CAATAAAATTCTCTTGTGTTGAATTATAAGAAGATAATTGGGAATAATCAAGAACTATTATGGTTCATTTCCTATGCAGATTTCCTACATTTAGAAGCTAAAGGGGTGTCTAAAATTGCAGAGTTAAAGATAGTCACAAGTAATGTGGACTAAAATGCCAGGTTCTGAGAATTTATAATATAGGGTTGTGAGAGGGAGAAAAAGAAAATTTTCATTAACAATGACACTGTAAGAATTCCAGGTGCAAATATGTTGTAAAAGAGGAAACGAACAGGCACCCTGCCCGAATGCATGATTTAAGAATTCATAGGCATTGCCAAGGCTTAAAACTCTCCATCCTCCCTTCCTCTTTGGCAGGCTCACTTCCTACCCGTGACTCTACCTTCATGACATCATTAAGTCACTTACCCAAATCACACCAAGGCATGTGGGAAATACTTATTTGCATTTTGTAAATTCACATCTTTCCAAATGACTTGTTAGAGCATACATTTTATTTTGCTTGTATCCAAGTTTTTCTACACATGGAAAAAATTAAGCATCAAAAAGAAGGACTCTTGGAAGTTCTGACTTCTAAAGGTTTTGTAAACTGAGGTCCTTGGGCCAAATCTGGCCCCATTGCCTATTTTTCTCTAGCCTGTAAGCTAAGAATGGCCTTTACATTTTAAAATGGTTGGAAAAAAACAAAAGAAGAATCACATTTTGTGTCAGGTAAAAATCGTAGAAATTCAAATTTCAGGGCCCATGAACAAAATGTTAGTCAACACAGGCTTGCTCATTTGTTTACGCATTGTGAATAGTGGAACTGGAGATAAACTGCAGAGTTGAGCAATATGTTGAACCTTAGTATACCCAGGGTCCCCTTGTGGGTAATAAAACCTGCAGATGCTTAGTCCTGTATATAAAATGGTATAACTTTTCCTGACATCCTACCTATCCTACATACATCCTTCTGTATACTTTAAATCATCTCTGCATTACTCATAATACCTAATATAATATAAATACCATGATAATGGCTGTTATATTTTTTAAGGAATAATGACAAGGAAAACCTATACATGTCTAATATAGATGTAATTCTTTTTCCCCTGCTGTATTTTTATTTGGGGTGGGGGATGTTGGGGGGTGAAGCCAGGGACTCACACCACCTTTTTATCATTTTTAAAGATAGGGTCTTGCTAAGTTGTCACACTGCCCAGGCTGGGTGATCCTTCTAAGTTAGCCTCCCAGATGGTTAGGATCACAGGTGTGTACCACCATGCCTGATTTCCCCCAGTACTTTCCATCCACAGTTGGTTGAATCTGCAGATGTAGATCCTGTGGATACAAAGGCTCATGTGGTTCAGTGCAGACTGCATGATGAACAAAGCCTAAAATATTTTCTATCTGATCCTTCTCAGCACAAATTTGCCAAACCCTGACATAAGTCACAACTTAAATTGTCTTGACATGAAATCAACAAGTTGCTTTCTGTGACACCCTAGAAGACACCATCCTGATATCTACTTTCTGGTTTCCTACCTTATCTGCAAGTCTTCTCACCACAGTGTAGGTCATTCATGATACTAATAATTTCTACATGTAAGTACACACATCCATCTTTCAGGGGTAAAAGAATATTCTGTGGATGCAAATAAATTGCTGCTCTGCTCCAACTAACAAAGAAAGTGGGGCATGTGCCGACCATCTTCATGCAAGTGACCAGTCAATGCAAAGGAGCAGGTCCTCTGGTTCTTTGATGCACATTTAATGGAATGAACATGACCATCTGGAGGTTGTGTGGTGTGGGCCACAACCCACATGCTCTTTCTCAGCCAGGTTTTATTCACTTGACTGTAAGTGATGTACTTTCATTTAAAAATATTTACTTTCCTAGGGAGTTTAGCTTATCACTTGCTTCATGAAGTGCAGAAAGGAAAAATCTTGCTCAAGGAAACCTTGAAATGTCCTCTCATGAAGGAAAACGCATGAAAAAGCAGCTAATGGATAGATAAGAAACCACACCCTGGCCCCTTCTTCCAGGAGGACAGGTGTCCAAGGGTAGGGAAGGGCACTTGCCTCCTTTTCAAGAAGGACACTACATCCTTATAAAGGGAATAATCCAAGAGAAAGAGATGACAATCATAAATATATATGCACCAACCACTAGGGCCCCCAACTATATAAAACAAATACTAACAAACATGAAAAATCATAGAAGCACTAATACAATAGTAGTGGGGGACCTCAACACCCAACTGTTACAAATAGATAGATCAACTAGACAAAAAATAATAAACAAAATACTAGAATTCAATCAAACTTTTGAACAAATGAACTTAGCAGATGTTTACAGCATGTTCCACCCCACAAAATCAGAATGCACATTCTTTTCAGCTGCACACAGGTCGTTCTCCACAAAAATTTCATAAACACATGGAAATTGCACAACACACTTCTGAATAACCAATGGGTCACACAGGAAATTAAAGAAGAAATCAGACAGTTCCTTCAATTAAATGACAATGACAACATAACATATCGGAATCTATGGAACACAATGAAAGCAGTCTTATGAGGGAAATTCATAGCAGTGAATACACATATTAGGAAAACAGAATGAGCCAATTAAACAACCTGATGCTGAACCTCAAGCTTCTAGAAAAAGAAGAAAAGAACAAACCCTAAGCTCATACAAGGGAGGAAATTATAAAGATCAGGGCAGAAATCAATGCCATGGAGACTAAGAGAACAATACAAAAAATCAATGAAGCCAAGAGTTGGTTCTTGGAAAGAATAAACAAAATTGACAAACCCTTAGCCAACCTTACCAGAAAAAGGAAAGAAAAGGACCAAATGCATGCAATTAGGAATGAAAAGGGTGAACTTAAAACAGACCCAGCAGAAATCCAGAGGATCATCAATATCTACTTTGAGAACCTATATGCCAACAAGATGGAAAACACAGAAGAATAGACAGATTCCTAGATACGAGTGAATTACCAAAGTTAAACGAAGAAGTCCTTTTCTTACTTTCTTTAAGCCATTTTCTTTTGTAGTGTGCCCAACCTTAGAAATAGGGTCAGAGTCAGAAATAAGAGTGATAAAAGTTTCAAAATCAAGAACAATGAGAAACTGGAAAAGATTTGGAAATTCTCATCACCAAAAGAAGAAAATCACAGAGAGAAATAATGGGGAAAGTTCAGAATTAGTTCAAAGTAAAGAGATAACTTTAAAACAAATACAAGAAACATGAAGAACTTTCTGAAAATATAACTCATTTGAAAACTGAAATGGGTGGCACCCATTATGGTCTACATCAAACAAACAAACAAAACAGAAAATAACAAGTGCTAGTGAAGATGTAGAGAAAGTATGCCCCTTTGTGGGGCTGCCATTCCACCACCCCTAGCCCAGAGGAAGGGGCTTCTGGGCTGCCATTGAACTGCTCCCAGCACAGAGGAGGTGAGCCATGTGGGTGCCAACAGCACTGCCCACCCATCAAAAAGAGAAGACACGTAAACAAGTCTCAAAACCAGACTTTCAGATCACCTACAGCAACCCCAAAGGGAAACGAGATGGAACACTCTGATACTGAACCAACTGGACATCCTGAACTGGCAACAAAGGAGAATCTTGAAAAAATGAAATCAGAAATAATTTCTCAGATAACAGCAGAGATTGTGCCCATGGTGTAAAACATGATTAATAAAGCTAGAGGGGACACAGATAAAAACATAGAGGAGCTCTAGGGCAGTGAAGCTCAGCTGGTCCCAGCACCCAGAAGGAAGCTCCCTGCCTCCATCCTGGGCTCCTAGGGCAGAGAGGGTGAGCCCATCCCAGCACCCAGAAGGAAGATTCCCCCACTGTCATGTCAGGCTCCTAGGGCAGTGAAGCTCAGATGGAAGGAAGCTCCCTGCCTCCATCCCAGGCTTCTAGGGCAGAGAAGGTGAGCTGCGTGGGTGCCAGAAGC
>NW_004624776.1:1460607-1472762 GCF_000247695.1 Heterocephalus glaber | reverse complement strand
GACACACATGTATAAATACCGAATAGTTTCTCTGGTGTGAGAAACTGAAAGTGTAAATAAGGACTAAAAGGTGTAATAGATAATGTGAAATAGGAAAAAAAGGGGCAAAGGGGAAGGGGAAGTGGTAGGGGAAATTAAAGAAGGGAATGGAATTAATATGAGAAAATGAAAACAAAGTCTTTGTAAATTGGGAGAGATGGCCACAAGTAACAAGTAACCAAGAAGTTGTAAGCATCTCCCCATCCAGATACTCTGCAAGACTCGACAGAGTCCTCAGAGGGGCCCTGGACAAAGTGGATGACCATGCACTCTGCTACAAAGTCACCATCACTGAATGGGTCTGGGAGCCAGCTCTTTAACAAGCTGAGGGGACTCTTAGACAAAGACATCAACCATTGCTCTGAGACTTGGACTTTTTTTTTTTTAACTTAGAGGTCACAAAAATGGCTCCAAAAAGGAAAGCCACTTTTCAAGGTTTTGTTTGAAGTGGGTCACTGTACACCAGCCACAAGCTGCTAGAACGCTGGAGCTAAGCTATAGATCCACTTTGAGATAGGCTTTCCCCCTCTCCACCCAACCTATTCCTACTGACTGTTCATTCACATCCTCTCTCTATCTCTTTCTCTCTCTCTCTCTCTCTCATCTCCCTCCCTCCCTCCTTCTTCTTCTCCTTTTCCCTCTCCATCTTCCTCTCTGTGTAATTTTTATATTGCATTATTTTACTTCATTTTTAGCCAGCCTGTACTATATTCTAGTTCTGTCATCAGAGACCCATGAAAGGTAAAAGTGAGTGTGAATAATCGTAACCCTGTAACCTTTACTTTTATGTCAAAATCATTAAGACACATGAATAGTCTGAATAACTTTTTCAATTATAATCTCTAATAAACAAAAGCAAAACTCTATCCACATATTGCCTTGGAAGTTTGCTAAACCATATCAACCTGGTCCAGGCCTGGGCTCAGGGTGAGCTGGCCTAAGGCTCTCTCTAGCTCTCAGAGTTGACAGTCCTCTTACATTAAAAAGCAGGTCAGAAAAACAAGGAAAACATATATATATATATATATATATATAATTTCATAATTATATATATAGTTATATATATATAGTTAGGTCTAAATGTTTGAATTGGGACAAATACAAAACCATATTAAACTTGGATGTTAATATGGCACGTTGTAAGTTGGATCTATAAAATTCAAAGAGCATATGTAAAACACTGACCTCAAAAAGCAATTACAGAGCTATAGTCAATCCTGTGGAATAAATCCTAATAAGAAAACCATATAACATAATTGTTAAAAACTTTTGTTTTTAAAAATATAAGTAATAAAGGGTATGAAACATTTCCATTTAAATCTCAAATTCAAAACCACCTTTCTTTTAAGCCATCAGGCAATAAATCTGATGTAAACTCCAAGAGTTCTCCGTTCTGGACAAGGTCAGTTTCAAGTAGAGGAGCAGGGACAAAGTCCAAAGGAGGAGGAGTCAATGAGGGGGGAGAGGCCCTGAGCCCCCCTACAGAAAGCTCCTTCATCCACCACTTCCTCCAGTCATCCCCATTTGTTTCCCTTTCCTGAACATCAAACGAACAATAACTTCTGTCTACTATATCTGTCAGAAAGTCAAATTAGCACTAGCAGCTTGCACCCTGAAAATACAACAGTAGCATTATGGCCCACTTGTCTGTTGGTCTATCTCCACAGGGGTCACTGTGACAGGGGGAAGATGGCATGGACCCTAGGGGACCATTAAAACAGAATACGAAGGAAGCAGTGATAAATACTGGGTGCAACAGGCATCTAGGGCATAAACGTGTGCCTAGTCGTATGTGAAGAATGAAGAAAAGGGAGGCTGATATCATGAACCGTCATGGTTCCAGCACTTCCTGTACGCTGGGGACTCCGACCTTCTGCTGAAGTCCTGACCTTTCTCTCTTTTCTCCTCTGTCAAGTGAACATCACCAGTCACAAAACTGGCAGTGCTTAAACTGAATACACCAACCAAATGCATTATTATTCCTGCTTCCCAATGCCTGCTCTGCCTCCTGTCTTTTGGTCATGTCCCTATCAACCAATTTGCCTGTCACTTTCCAGACCATTCTGGGACTCACAGCAGAGGAGCTTCCATAAAGAATGCAGAGGAAAAAAATATGGGAAGGGATGTAGACAAGCAGGCAAGCATGGGACCAAAGGAGGAGAGATGGCAGGGACCTGGTCAATTGGGTAAAGTATGCAACTGTTATTCAGTTGGGGTACAGTGGAACCTGCAGAGGCCAGCCAGCTGAGGAGTAAATGGGAAGAAAGGAAACACCATCTATTCTGAGGAGCCTAGGCCCTCCTGCTTGCAGTTTTGTGCCTGGCCAGGATGACCTTCCCATATGCTCACGGTCCATCTAATCCCTCAGGAGCTGGCTCAGGGGCCCCTTCTAAGCAGCTCTCCCAGTGCCTCTGTCAGCTCACTGCTTGGGCTGGATGTTCCTACACTGTTCCACAAGGCTCACTGGGCTTTTGCCTGGCAGGCCTATCCTCATTATATCACAGTGAGATTATTTCTCCCCTGATCTTGGGACCATGAATAAACATCATTGTGCCCAACTCTGTATCCAAGACCCATCTAGCGCCTGGGAGAGAGTTGGTGCTTAAAAGGCAATTGAATGAGGAGAAGGAGAAAACAGAATATAGTATAGTTTCAAAAACTTGGATGAGAGAAAAAAGAGGGCTCAGCAGATAGGACAGGCAGAGGCAAAGAAGCACGTGTATGGAAGCAGATCCTGAGGTTGTGCAAAGGTTAAGGAGGGAACTGAAAGAGACTGAAGATACAAGGAAGAAGGAGCCATGGCCCACTTAGGGTCCTGAAGGAGAGGGGACCATAAGCACTGAGAAATGGGAGCCAGCCTGGAGCAGGGGGAGAGGAACCCCTTCCTCTGAGACTGAAGGGAAGGGGTGATGGAGGCAAGGTGGAAGAGGTGAAGAGGAAACAGTCAGGAGATGAGGGAGCTTATGTGTTAGTGTCTCATTTTTCTCTGTGAAATGGGAAGAAACCTCATATAGTAAGTAGGAAATAGAAATAGTAAAAGAGCAGTGACAAAGTTTAGAATAGCTGCTCAGGAGAAAGCTACTAACATTTATTCAGCACTTGTTACATGCTGGATGTTATGGGCTAATTGTATCTCCTATCTTCCAAGTTCATAGCTTGAAGTCCTAGCCCCTATTAGAATGTGATTGTATTTAGAGCCAGAGAGGTTATGTTAAAATGAGGGCATTGGGTGGGTTGCAATTCAATGTAACTGGTGTCCTTATACTGAAGAAGAGGTGATTGGGGACACACAGAGAAAAGATCATGTGAGGACACAGGGAGAAAATGTCCATCAACAAGCCATGGGGAGAAGGCTCAGAAGAAACTAAGCCTGCTGGCACACTGATTTTGAACGTCTACCCTCTAGAACTATGACAAAATAAATTTCTGTCGTTTAAAGTCCGCAGTCTGTGATCCTCTGCTATGGCAGCCCTTGTAGACCAATACAACAAACATGATGCTAAGAACTTTAGCCTATTCATCTCTTTTCAGTCAGCAGTTGCCCTCTCCACAGGCAGTTGTGGTGAGGAAACTGAGCACAGGACTTTTACAGGGTCTCCAAAGGCGTGACCCCACCAGTCTGACTCTGCAGACTCCAATCCTAAATACCATACGACCAAAGACTTCTGACTTCTACACATCCAACCACGATTGAAAACCACTGCTCTGAAAGGCATCAGTCTCCACCATGAAGCGTCTCCTAGGCATCACTGAGGTGCCAAGAGCTGAGAGGAGAGAAGTCTGTTCTGTGGGGCCAAAGTGTGTACAACACTTTGAGGCAGAGGGCAGGGTGTACAACACTGGAATGACCAGGGTGCATGGAGGGGAAGGAACACACACACGAGTTATTTCTTACATATGAAGGGGTACGCTTAAGGGCAGGGAGGAGAAGGAGAGAGGTCAGTCCTGGCCACCTCTGGTCAGTCTGGGGATGACAGGAGGGGCCTGGCTGGTAAAGGAAAGACAGCACAGATACCCCGGGCAGGGGGGATGGTGGCAATGCAGCAGCCACACCCCAAAGGAAGACCTCAATTAGTCCTCCCTTACTGTCTGGCCAAGGCTGGCCCTGCTGTCACCTTTCCCTCACAGCATCAGAGACTGTCTGTGCCCTGCTGGTGACAGATCTTTAGCAGCTGATGCTAGAAACCATGAGCATGAGGAAAATTCTGTGAGTGATCATGAGAAATATTCTCCCTGCCCCTACACTCCTCTGAGGTGCTGAGTGAGAAACTGCTGGATGTTCCACTCAGTAACTCTTTCAGGCAACTTGCATGAGCAGATCCAGGACATTAATAATCACCAGCATAGTGTCCTAAAATGATCAGCAAACCCTCAGAAGGAAGCTAGAGCACCTTATGCCTTAGTAGAATCTGGATTTTATTATTTAAAGAATTGCACTGGAAATATTCAAGGAGTTTCATCTGTGAAACTGCACCCTCTCCAGATATTAAGAAGTGACAAAAATGTTTTGCATATACAAATACATTCAAATTTTATTCTCCAATCCAAGTATACCCATTACTGTATGCACATCAATAAAAGGAATGTGGAACAATGAGCTTCATGAAAGCCAGTTGAAGTTATTCCCCTCTATCTGAGCAGATCAGGAAGTTGGTAGCTGCCTGAACAGGGAAGTGGCAGGAGGGAAGGGTCCATCAGCCACCGGAGACTCACCCCAAGTAAGTCACCTGGGTGCAGGCAAAGGATTCATGAGTCCAGGGACTTCGTACTGAAGAACTATACCTTTGAGGAATTAATACTGCAAAGCACTCAACTTGATCCTGTTGTTCTACAAGGTACCAATGCTAGAAATTTCTGATTAAAGTACAGAAAGGCAGGCACTCAATATTGATCACTAGGTGTGCTCTGGTGGGCTCCTGTATTCCCAAGGATATCTTGAACAACTAGAGTGGTGGGTGGGTGTTGGCAGACAATGAGGAAGAGGGCTGAGGAGGACAAGGGACAGGTGTAGAGCCCTCCAGCTTACCAATGCCGGCCCACACTTCAGTAACTAATGAGACAATAATAAGTCTGCGAATACGGTTTCTTGCTTAAGAACGAATTCCATCTCCAGATGTTATCCCAAAGGAACAAAATCAGTGGGAAACTATTGATTTATTTCTCATGAGGAAAAGTCAAGGTATGAAGAAAGAGTTCAGAAACAAGGCTGGAGGACAGGACTAACCTACCTCACAGTGGGCATGACTGTAACAAGAGTTCTTTGAGTGTCGAAATGCTAGGTCCATTTACAGACGGGGTAGAGGATATGAGGCAGAAGGAACTGCACTTGAAGGAGTGCACTCAATCATTTATGATTCATTATAAGTTGGTGTCAGTTTTAAATGTGTCACTGTTCTGACATGACATCAATGACACCTGAAGCAAACATGTGCCCCTTTAAAAATGGATTTTCTCCCCAGTGCAACTCAGTATTCCCCTTTTCCATTCAATGTCTTATGCAAACTACTTTTATAATTAGATTTCCATTCTTACTCCTCTAAATTTACTATAATCAAGGAGAAAATCTCAGAAATGATGCACAGCAGACTGAATTGCTATTTCAGTAAGAATTTTTAAATGTTCAATCAATTTGTAATACCAGATTTTTCCATATGGGGGCACTAGAACTCCAGGAAAATCAAGCTCAGCGGATTATATTAGACTTCACCTTTTTTTAAATGCCCCATCTCAAGCAAAAAGATTACAAAAATGACAAAGGCCTGAATTATCACAATAATGGAACTATCTTCTAAACAGGTTGTAAACTCAGATTAATTCCCAAACATTGTACACAAAAATTACTAACAATAGAGTAAGAATCACCATTGATTGATTGCTAGCCACACAGCTTTATGTATATATGTCTTTTATATATCGTGTATGTATATTGTCTTTTCTAATCCTTAAAACACTATCTTCCTTGAATAGAAGTCATACATATTTGTTTTTAAAATGAGTTTGTTTTTAAAACGGGCCCTCTGCAGGGTAGGGACTTGTCGCATTGTCCAGTGCCCAGTGTCCTATGGGTTATCCACTAAGTGATGAAGCCATAGAGGGGAGCCAGGTTTCAGGTCTGGAGGAAAACTGTCCACTTGGGAACCCAGCCTCCCCCTTGGCAAGGCAGCTGTCTGAAGGCTGTAGAGTGAGCCAGTGCCAAGTGGCTCTCCCACAACTGTGAAAGGAAGCATGATGCAGCCTGTGATCAGGAGACCTGAAGGACCTATGAATCACCATCAGTCATGGAGGGAAGTCAGCTGTGGGGATCCACACAAGGCTCAGGATTAGATGCCCAGAAAGAGAACCCTCAGACAAGGCAAGGGCAGAAAGCTTTTCAACAACCACAGTCACTGCTCAGCAAAGGCATGACTGCCAAGCCAGGCATGCTATTGTCCCCAGAGCTGTCCTCTCCTGTGACATCCCCAAAGGCCCACACATTTCTCACTGATTTCCACTCCCACTGCCAAAGTACTGACTCACAGCAGTTTTAGCCAAAAGGGAATGAGCTGGAGGTTTCTTTCTTTTAAAAAGATGCTGAGTTGGCTCCTCAGTCAAGTGGTGATGATTCATGGGGAACAACTCCTGGTGGCAGAATGCCAATCATGGTCATTTACCTCATTCAAGTCTAACAGCTGGAGAGCAGCAAGCTTTTTTGGTAAGGACTGAAAATGGTCTTTATCTCTGTTGAGGCAACCACATGCAGGCACTCAGCCCATCCTGCCCTGGCCATGAAGGATTCTCGGAGCAACTCTGGCAAGAAGCCAGCTGGGTCTAAGCACACTGGTTCATTCATATCCCTGAGCAAAGCATACGCCAACCCCAAGTTTGCTACTGGAAATAGGGGCCTCTCATAATTTGGATCAGTAGATGGAACTCTTTTCATATTGTAGTAAAATATGCATAACCTAAAATCTACCATCTTAATCACTTTCAGTTGTTCTGTGTAGTGGCATTAAACACATTCACGTTGCTGTGCAGCCAGCACCACCATCTATCTCTGGAATCTTATAAAAAACTCTGTGCCCCTTCAGCACTAACTCCTCATTCTTCCCTCCCTTGGGTCCTGGCAACCACTATGCTACTTCCTGTTTCTGCAATTTTGATTACTTGAGGTACTTCATATTACTGTATTCCTATGCTACCTGTCATTTTATGATCAGCTCATCACTTAGCATAACATCCTCAAGTCTCGTCCACATGTGACAGGATTTCTTTCCTTTAAAAAAAAGATATTTCTTAGAGCAGTTTTAAAATTCATGGCAAATCTGAGTGCAAAGTGCAGAAATCCTCTGCCCTCACAGTCTTTCCCATTGTCAACACCCCCACCAGAGCTGGACACTTGCTACCACTGGTGAACTTATGGTGACATCTCATTATTGCTCAGGGTCCATGGCATATGTCAGTTCACTCTTGGAGTTGTACATTCTGTGGGTTTGGACGAGTTTATGACACATACCCACCAGATGGGAACCATGGCGTCATTTCATTGCTCTTAAGAATTGTCTCTGTGCTTTATGTTTTAAAACTGAATAATATTCCATTATACAGACATACCACAGTTAGTTTATCCATTGTTCTGCTGCTGGAAACATGGGTTGCTTCCATCTTTTGGCTATTGTGAATAATGCTAATAGGAACATGGATGGACAGATGCCTGTATTGTTTACAACCCACTACACCACCTGGAAGGTTGCTGGGCCAGAATGGAAGAAGATTAGGCTGGTGCCAAAGTGGCTGTGGTCAGAGTTAATAAAGTACCAATAAATTCTAAAACCACAATGGGCACAGAATGAGAGCATGTTGTGAACATTAACAAAAAGCACAACAAATATTACTATCAAGAAAATCTCAAGCAAGCGCTTCACTCTTGACCTTCAAATTTAGGATATGACTATACAAAAATCTAAAACCTGATTGCCAAGTCACATTCTTTGGGGAGATACAAATGATTCCCAAGCATTCAGTTTCAAACGTCCACTCATTAGCCTGAATTTTTTTCATCTGCTACATCTATCAGTCTTCCTGTAGGGCCCAGAACTCTTTTAAAAAATCAAGAGATGAACAGAAAGATCCCTCCTCAAGAGCCATTTTTTCTAAGAATGAGAGTTAATTTCTAGAAAGATGAACTCATCCCAAGAGCCAAGCATGGCCAAACTCATGCTGGGCTTGCTCGCCATACTTTAATTCTTCTATTATCAAGCTTATGAGTAGAGTTAGGTTCAATGGAGAACCATAAGCCTGAGTTCTTTTTTAAAAATTAATTTTATTGGTACATTTTAGATATATAATATAATGACATTCATCATGGGAAATTTACACCTTTACATAATCTCTCTTGGTTCTTATTTTTTTCCCATTCCCCTGCCCTCCCTTCAATCTCTCCATCCTAGCCTGAATTCTTCCATTAGGAAATGAAGGATTTGCATTTTTTTAAAAGGGGCCAATGAATATAGGACACATCTGTAAATCTGGTTTGACTTGACCTCCACTGGGCAAACCATTCAACCTGTTTGAGTCTTTGAGTCTGTAAAATGAGTGGGTACCTGATAGCACTAGCAGTGCAGGCTAGCCTAGGTGGAAACTTCTGGCAAGCAGGAGGTTGTCAATAAAAGCTAAATATAGAACCAGGGAACCAGTGAGTTTCAGAGATCAGTACAATAATTTCAGAAAGTTCCCTGTGATTGCTGATCCTATGAGTAGGTGTCTTTTAGCTGAGGATATTACTTCAGCTAGAAAATAAATGTGAGTACTGTATAATAGATTTTGGGGGGGGTCTCCTTTCCAGGTCCCTGAAAAAGTTATACCCTAGACCAGTAGTAGTGAACCTAAGGCACACGTGCCACGGCAGGCTGTTTACTTATAACATTAAAATCTCTAAAAGGTTTGCCATCTCCGCCCTAGACTAAGCCATCACTTGTTTCAGGTCCTTCACTCAGACCAGCTGTGTGCAACAACTCTGGGCGCTGTCCACCTTGGGGTGGAAACTGAGCAGAGCCTGCAAGACAAGCTGTTTTCACACATCCTGGAATCCCGCAATGGGGGTGGAGCAGTTCATTGCCTCTCCTCCGACCATGCTGTGAGGCTAGAGGAAGTCTACTGTCAATGTTGCAATTCCGGAAAACTCTTGACACCTAAACCACCTGCTAAATTTGATTTCTCTCTTCGCCATCTTTATGTGAGATGATTCTGCCACCATAAACCTTCAAAAGAAGAGCAAAACTGTTCTATGGAAAGGAGGAATTCTCTGTTTTTGTTTGTTCTTTCCCTGTTTCTGGTCATATTCCCTTTCTTCTTTGATTTTATAGAATTCCCCTGACCCAGGTAGCACCTCTCTGCACTCGCTGCAAGGCTTCTCTGCCAGTTAATGCCCCTACTCCCTCTTTCAGCTCTTCCCACTCTTTCTAGCCTTGGTTCTTGCAGCACACAGCCACCTGGCCCCTAACACACACACACACACACACAGAGCATATATGTGTGTGTGCACATGTGTGTGAGAAAGATAGAGAGAGAGAGAGAGAGAGAGAGAGAGAGAGAGAGAGAGAGAGAGAGACTCCTGTGGCAGTGCCCTGGTCCCAGAAGCACCATAATCCTGTCTCTGCGGTGCCTCTTATCACCATGGAAACTAGCATTTGCAGGCACTACACAGATACAGCCATTACTGTGGCTGGTGCCTGTCAATCCACATGTGAGTGTATGTGCTTAAAATAGAAGTTCTGCAAATAAAAACAGCAATTAGGGAAATCTAGAAATCTTTCTGAATGTGGATGCACTGAGCACTGCTGCCAGCTGACTTCCCTTTCATGCCATGCTTCCTCCTGGAGGTGTGGAAAGCCAGTGAGCCCTTCCTCCCTGAGAACAATGCCTCCTATGAAGAGGATTAGCCATCCTTAGGGACTCACAGGTTACAAGGATCAACAATAGTTGACATGGCACTGGTAGGCCCTTTAGAAAATCTGCCACTGATTCCTGTTTTCCCTGTCAAAAAAGAAAAGAAAAGAAGCAGCACTTAAAACACAAAACAGGAGAAGAGTATTTGGGAAATGATAAATGCAGCTAAGACATAAATTCCAGGAAAGTAGATGAGACTGTGAATGAAGGCAGGCTGCTGTTTATTTTGGTAATTAGCAAAAGCTAAGTGACTAGAAGATAACTGAGAACTCTCAAGGTACAGTCAGTACTGATGTGATGTCATTTCTTGTTTGGTGTCACTGCAAGGTGAGGTCCTTGGCTGCTGGTGATGTAAGGGGTGGTAGTCTGTGGCTCAGGAGAGGCCAGCTGTGATGGGTCACTGAGTCCGCACTGCCTCTTTTCTTCTCTTTCCAGGATCTTCCCTCCATGAGGGCGATGTCAATGAGCAGAACATTAAGGGTTCATTCTATAATTGATACTTGCCTTCCCGAATAAAAATCCATTCCAGTGGAAGAAATAGTTTAGCAGCAAGAAAGCCACATCCTCAACATAGCAGCATTATCATTCCTTACCAGGTATATCTCCAGATTTAAGGGAAGTGAAAATCCAACTAATCAGCACCATAGAACTTGAGAAGATGTGAAGAGTTCATGAGGTCTAACCCCACTCAGAAGGCAGATGAAGTACATGATGCTTGTTCTACAGAAGAGGCAAGGGACAGCCAGGAGGTGTAGGGGCTAGTACTGAACCTACCTAGCAAATGAATGCCAAGCAGCTTGATCCCTGCAGATAATATACTTTGTTCCCATCACATCTTCTAATGATGTGTTTACCTTTCAGTGTTATACCTTGGCTTGTCCATGTCATTTTTTGTTTGGTTTGGTGTTTTTGTTTTTTCTTTGCTTGTTTAAAAAACTTTTTTTTTGTGGTACTGAGGATTGAACCCAGTGGTACCATTTCACTAAGATGCATCCTCAGTCTTTTAAAATCTTTATTTTTGTGACATTTGTTTCCCCATGTACTGAATAAAAGGTGCTGCAAGCTAGGGGTCTTTGTCTTTGCTGCCCAGAGCAGCACTGATCAGACCCAAAGCTTAGCTTCTTCTCAGTCTCATTTTTCTACCTTTCCTGTAATTCACTGTGTGCTGCTGTACCGTGGCTCGCAGGAGACTAGGACTTAACTGCAGAGGTTCTGGTAACGTCCCCTTCCCCTGTTCCCTACATTTGGCGCCCAACATGGATGTGAATCAGATCCACAAGTGAACTTGCCAGTGAGACAAACTCGGAGTAAAAGAGACAACACACCGATCTATCTCCCAGGACGATTTCCAGACTTGGACGAGGAACAATGGTGATATTCACCTAGGGCAGAGAGGGTGAGCCGGTCCCAGCACCCAGAAGGAAGTTCCCCCACCGCCATCCCAGGCTCCTAGGGCAGTGAAGCTCAGCAGGTCCCAGCACCCAGAAGGAAGCTACTCCACCACCATCCCAGGCTCCTAGGGCAGTGAAGCTCAGCAGGTCCGAGAACCCAGAAGGAAGCTCCCCACCTCCATCCCAGGCTCCTAGAGCAGTGAAGCTCAGCAGGTCCCAGTACCCAGAAGGAAGCTCCCTGCCTCCATCCCAGGCTCCTAGGGCAGTGAAGCTCAGCAGGTCCCAGAACCCAGAAGGAAGCTCCCTGCCTCCATCCCAGGCTCCTAGGGCAGAGAAGCTGAGCCAGTCCCAGAACCCAGAAGGAAGCTCCCTGCCTCCATCCCAGGCTCCTAGGGCAGAGAAGCTGAGCCAGTCTCAGCACCTGGAAGGAAGCTTCCCCGCTGCCATCCCAAGATCCTAGGGCAGAGAAGGTGAGCCACGTGGGCTCCAGAAGCAACCCCCCCCATCCCGTGGAAATGAGAAGACACATAAACAAGCCTCAAAAACAGACTTCTGGATCACCTACAGCAACCCCAAAGGGAAACGAGATGGAAAACTCTGACACTCAACCACCTGGACTCTCTGAACTGGCAACAAAAGAGGATCTGGGAAAAACAAAATCAGAAATAATTACTCAGATAACAGTAAAGATTTTGCTCATGGTGCAAGATATGATTAATATATCTAGAGAGGACACAGATAAAAAAATAGAGGATCTGAGGAACATGATGGAATCCCAACATAGCAAACAAATGGAATCCA